>JAWWMW010000201.1:268981-291946 GCA_035048345.1 Echeveria elegans | reverse complement strand
AGATATGCTATAATGATCTTGTACTACTTGTATCCACTTATCAATTTTTTTTTATTATGATGATCCGCATAATGCATATGTACTCATCGATGGTTCGCAAACGTTTACTTCTTTTTAAACGCAAAAGATACTATTAGCAAACTCTATAAGAAGATGATTTACTGGGTTGGCAAGCAGAAAAGAACATTAAAGGCTATGAATTCGAATTAGCTGCTAAACACTTCGAATATTGAAATATTTTGACAATATCATATTGTTAAAATTTATCTATATATTATTATTATATATAATAGATTACAATGCACCACCACACATATAGTGATGAAATTTTTTCATCGTTAAATCTTGTATTTTCGTCGCTGAATCAATTATGAAATAAGACAAAATAGGAATAAGACAAAATATAAAAAAAAAATACTCATTTAAAATTTAAAAAAATTTAAAAAAACATTCAAAAATCATTTTAAATTTAAAAATTAAATATTAAAATTAAAATTAAAAATTCATAATAGGATCATGACCGAATAGTCAAATATATGTTTTCGATTTTGCCCATACCTTTAATTTTTTAAGTTTAAATTTACACAAACCTCACGGGCTCAGACCACAAATATCTGTTCCCCACATTCCCGTCGGGACGACGGGACAGCCACTAGTTTGGTCATAAGAACAGACAGCCTAACAAGGCAAAGAATTTTCCTTTACAATTAATGTACATTTCTTTATTTAAAACAAATAAAATAATTCGTGTCATTATTCGCCTCCCACTATAAATACAGCTGATTCCAAATGTTATGGAGAGACTGCTCTGCCACCAAGTTTGCTCTGCTTTGACCACATAACAAAGAGAAGAAAACATATCAACTTTCACTTACTCAAACATCCATGTCTTCCTACACATTCCCATTACACACTCTTTTCGATCATAACCCAAGTTTGGATCTCTGTTTCTCCCAATTCTTCGACTCCTCTAACACATCGGAAGTTCCACAGTTCGATCAAATCGGTGCAAAGCATGAAGATGAGGAAGTGCATAATCAGTTGAGTTTAGAGAAGATGTTTGAGAGCTACGAGTATCGGGACGAAGGGTTGGCTGATATTGTCATGGGAAGTAATTGTAGTAGAGGACATGAAGATTACGTGTGTCAGAATTCATTGCTCGGACCCGCATTCGAAGATTCCAATATGAAACAAAATGCATGTGCATCAGTTACTTATAATCTCAGGAGGGCATGTAGCACTGGAGATTTGTTGGTAAATACTTAACACTTTCACCAGTGTTTTCTTTCAAATGTGATAACATAAGAGATAATCTGATTTTCTCTTTTGTTATCAAAATGATACATTGAATTAAATTTTATTTAATTTGTAAATATTTTTTTTTGCTAGGATTTTGACCCAAAACATGTCCTGGATACCCAAAAGTCCTTTTCGGATGGGCTAAGGCCACCGTTGGAAGAACTTGACTACTCGCATACAATGACGCGGTACACGGCTGAGCAGAGACGGATGAGCATAGAGAAGTATAGAGCAAAACGCAGCCTGAGGAACTTCAACAAGATGATCAAATACGAGTGTCGTAAAACACTAGCAGATAATAGGCCAAGAATTCGAGGCAGGTTTAAGCGAAATGAGGTCACTTCTGAAACTCCAAAATCCAGCGAGAAAGATGTTATTTGGGTATGTAACCATTTATCTATTTCCGACATCAGCTGGATTTTTTTCTTTTTAAAGTTTTCCAATTTTTTGAAAATATTTATCAATAACTTGAATTGCTTTTTTTTTTCTTCTTCTTCTATTTTTTCTATTTTTGTAGATTGAGAGATTCCATGCTATGAGTTGTGAGGAGACCGTGATTTATAGAGGACATATTCCTAATGATTATGGATGGAACCATTTGAGCACCCTAGTAGCTTTTCGTGATGAAGACACTCCAAACGACGCCGTTTTAATCAGAAATGCGAATAATTAAGTTCCGGTGACAAAAAAAAAATGTGACTCTATGGTCGCCATTTAGTTTAGCTTTTTATATACTTGTGCTGTAGTTGGATATATATTCTATTGTGAATGCAAGAACACTTAATCATCATATCCTTACGTAAATATACAGATTGGTATAACGTACTACCCTTTACGATAGCATAGATTCTATATCGCGCAATGCAAAGTGAGTCTAGTTTCGGTGAGAATTAAAATTAACGTGAGAATGTTAGAACTAATATATTTATAAACATGTACAACTTTTGTGTTCATTTATCCGGTTGTAATGAATATAAGGTCACATATTTTCATTAAGTTGCACTTGTTTATGAACATACAAGTTAATTATCTTCAGCTGATTCAAAAATTTCTACTTAGTATCCATAAGAATTAAATTTATAAAACTTAATATGAAAGAAATAGCGTGTCGTCTGTTGTCCCAACGAGAATGCAGATGGAATAGGCTAATCATCACATTCATTACATTAATAGAAAGAATATATGATCATATACCATAGATACTTTACTCAATAATCGATAAAATACGCTCATCCGTCGTCTTGAATGTGGAATCTATCCGTTCAAATACGATCAAATATGACATGATTTGTATAATAAGTGATATTAGGCATAACCATTTTTGGAATTACATAAATGTTGATGGTAGAGTTATGGCAAAATCAATTCTATTATATGTATACTAGTGTATCGTCCGTCGTTCCGACGGAGATGCGTCGTCCCGGATGCACAATCGAATCGGTCAAATAGGCGCGAGACTATATCGACCAATTTTTGGTGTCGTGCGGGCCGAATTTAAATGAGTATTTTCATTTTTTTTGTCATATTCCTATTTATCTTATTCTGATTTTGTCATATTTCTATTTTTCCTTATTCAGCTTTATGCTTATTCATATTCCTATTTTTTCTTATTTCAGTTTAGGTTTATTCTTATTTTTCCTTATTCCGATTTATGCTTATTCATATTCCTATTTTTTCTTATTTCAATTTAGATTTATTTCTATTTTTTATCGCTATATACGTAGTTCACTATTTTAAATATTTTATTATATATATAGATAAATGAGAAATAAAACTATTTTGCAAACATAAATGATCTCAATCAACATCACTCAGTTACTATTCCTACTTCCAACTAGCCATAGATGAACAATAGGGGCATATAGTCATCAGTAGACAAAAAGTTGAACTATTGAAAAACAAGAGAACATCTTTATCATCGCTTTACATAGAAATATAGAATAGACAAAGCTATGTGTCTGCTGCACTAACTCATCAAAAACGGCTGATTGACACACACTAACAGCCATTATCATGTCAGTTATCCAATCATTATTACCAGTCAAACAATAATTATTAATTATTACTAGTATAATTTAGGGCTTGGTAAGATTCATTTCCAGACCATTTTTGGTGCATTTGGTTTGGTTCTAGTCAATTTGGTGGCTGCAAAGGTGAACAAGTAGAGATACCATTGTCATGCAACTGTTGTTTTTTTTTGATTTGTTAATGTTTTTATATTGAAGAGCAAATTTCAAACATATATGAAATGGAATGAAAATGTCAAGATCAGGGTGTAGGGGTTTTATTTGTTGGAAAACACTACACAAAACTCTAGGGTTTAAATTTTTCATGTGTTCTTTACATTGTTCATGACACTCTCCGGATCCCCAAACTCTTATGAGCCTTCCTAAACCAAGCGAGGTCAAAAAGTAATTAACAAATCAGATCATCACTAAAGAGTGTCGTTTACTTTACTCACATGGAAAAATGAAAAAAAAAAAAAAACCCTATCATTTAGGGTTTAATTAGGAGAACAACATTACTAGCTAGCTAGGTAGAATGATTGACGATCCCTCCAATGATCAGAAACTGCATCAGCGAATTGGTAGGACATGGAAATGGTGTATATGGAAGTAGAAGTAAAACTGCACTTACCGCCGGTGATAAGCAATATCTAAATTAGAAACACAAATATTTAAGTCGTGTTTCAAGTTCAAGTAGGTTCAGTTAAGTTTTGTGGAATAAACTCTTTAAACTAAAACTTAAACAAGAGACCCCAGACTTTTTACCGAAAAAACCGGCAAAATCGCGGAAGAAAAACCCAGGAGCTGTCACGAGCTCTTCCAAATATCCACTATTGAGCACAATAAAGTCAATTTACGACAAACATAAATCAGGTCACTAAAGCTACTTGAACAACAAAGTAACAAAAACAAGTTTAGAACAGACTGAACTTCCAAAGAGCTCGTCGAATTATCAGACTCAAACTCTCCTCCCAATCGGTTTCACACAAGCTTCAAGGAACTGAACGCAATGAAGCACGTTCGTGTTCCAACAAGGTTAATTCCGATTTTCAGGGTCTTAAATGTGAATATTAAATTTTTCGTTCTAATCTATCGAAGACATTGCAGCAAACAAGCTTCAAATCCCAGACAAAAGTGGACAGATGTTGCAGCCTGCTTGCGGGAGTGTGGGAGTCAGCCGAGCAGGCACGCAACTCCAACTTTATTTGACCTAGCTGCTTCTATTTATATGAGCAGCTTCAATTAGTCACAAGCCCAAATCATCAGGCAATTTACTTGGCCCATTTAAGATGCATCTGTCATCAAATAACATGCTCGTTTTCTTTTCCTACACACATCAACATTCACCAGTGCCTTGACAATTTCATCACTGTCGTTTATCATACTCAAATAGCCCAGCTCAACTCATCACCAAATCACCAAGCGGTACAAAGTAGGATTAATAACTTAACAATCGACATTCATGAGCAAATTTCATTTTTCTACCACGTCTGATGGATCACGCACCCTAAATTGTAAAATTTCTCACTCTAAATTAACTTAAACTTGGTTTACTATATCTCAAGAAAAACATATATTCATTTGTGATATTGAGCAAAATCCACAAGCGAGGTCATGAAAACAAAATACACTCACAAAAATGTTACTTGGAAGGCTGCAAAGATGCCAGTTATCCATATTTTTATTATAAATGAAACTAGCTTTGTTGACTAAGAGGTGTGAGCTTTTTCCCAGCTCCAAGATTAGTGTTCGTATAATCAGTTAAGTCTAGCTAGGGACTAGTGCGATGGATGGCTATGAGATGCCACATTCGTTACATTCATGTTGAAGATTTTGATTTTGGTATTCATCTTCTCTCTATACAATTATTAGACATCAGAACATCCAGATCGCCAACTATAGCATCTACTTTCATTTGCATGATTAACACAATTATATTATGGAAATTGTAAGGTTAATTATATACATTTGACTCCCTTAAGTTTAAGGTCCTCTTTACCATATATAACGTTGAATCGTTACGTAAGCATGCACGAGTGCGAGTGAGTGCTCCTGGGTTATTTGTCAATGGCTCTCTGAAAGCGTAATGAATAGTATTTCGTACACTGTAGATTTTCGTTCTAGACATTGTTTCTGTTCATTTAGGCTCGTTTGGTTACGGAGAAAAAAGAGAGGAAAGAACTTTTGAGTGAAAATGAAAATTGTGTTTGGTTGTAAGAAAAAAAATAAACAAAATGAGATCAAATTTTCTTTAGAACTTTCTAATGAAAAATCATTTTTCTATAAAAATTATTTTTTCATTTTTTTCCACGACCGAACGGAGCCTTATACTTTACAGCCACCCCACGAGTAAAGTGCATTATTACACGCTAATGTCTAAATGCTTTTAAGTAGCTGGTATATAGCATCGCATATGAAGCATGGGTTAGTGACATAGTGGCTATGCAAATGATCAATAAAGTTGCGCGATTAGGCATATTATGATTTTGAGTACTTAAATTCGCTACACTAATCCCCATAACGAACATATAATCACAAATAGATTCCCACTGTCTTCGCATTTGGGTCGTCTCTGTTTAAGGCATTTAAGTATCAAAAGGAGACATACAAGTCGGTACGTAATTATATAAAAAAATACTCCTTTTTGATAAAATTGTCATTTCTAGTGAGAAGGTAAGTTTTCATATGCATTAAACAAGGTTGTGTGTTCCTAGCCGATAGTCTAGTACTTAGTGACATGAATAAAGAGCAAGCAGTGTCAATATACTCTTTCCCAAATGCCAAAAAGGAGAATATGATGATGCTTGAGAATGTCCATAAAGTAGTCAAATGACCTAGCTACCAAAGTTCCATTTACATATTCTTAAATATAAATTTAGTTTAAATTAATTAAAATAGTTTTATAAATCTATTTTTGAACATTTAAAATTCATACTTTGGTTTATCCTACAGAATTTAGAATTAATTAAAAATTACATGATATATTTATACCTTATTACATTCGGATTCGAGCCTCTACCTTGTAGACAATCAATAAAAAAATTAATTTTTTACGAAAAAAAAAAAACTGACATTTAAAACAACATCTCTTAATTTACATCATCTTTCATTTGACTGTAATTGTTCCTAACATGAATCTCAATCCATATATTAATTTTTTACTAGTACCCATGCCCTATGTGCTCTCTGGTTTGGAGATTGGAGGCTAATTATTTGGGCCGAGATTGGGCTTCCGACATAATCAGGCCCGAGGGGTTTCGAAGCCCAACAACGATCGCATCAACGATCAACTCCAGCTTGATTCCTAACGACGTCGTTTAGGAGGATCGTGGAATCCTCAGATCTGCTGCATCTCACTTGTTCGTAGTTTCGGTCATTTTCGCTCAAACTTTCTCTCTCCTCGCCGTCGTCTCCGTCAACGAAAAATGAGCGGACACGACTCGAAGTACTTCTCGACGACGAAGAAAGGCGAGATCCCGGAGCTTAAAGAAGAGCTCAATTCTCAGTACAAGGTATTGTGCTTTACGATATATATCTACGGTACTTGATTCGTCTGCTGCGTTTGATTCGGTTATTGGTGGCTGATACTTATGTGGAAATTGGCTGTGATCTGGATCGATTGGCCGCTTACTTATTAGTTTTGTTGGATTTTTTGTTCTATTGTAAGGTGTTGTTAGTGCTTACTGTGTCTGTGTGGTGTTTGACATTTTGTCTGTTAATTTTAGTGCAAGTGCGGATCTCAGGATGGGATCTTATCGGAGGTATTATTGCTAGTTGATTAGTAAAGAATTGTAGTGTTGGTCATTAACCGGTTGACCTTGTTGGAGTCTTTTCTTTTTTTTTTTTTTTTTTTGCGGAAACTTCACTTGAACAGGCCATATAATCTTTAGCGGCTGGGAAGTGGGAAGTACAATGGCTATCTGAAGGTCGTAATTCTCTATGTTTTCTAGGAATTATAGTGATTGTAGTATATTACTTACAAAAAGGACCACATATGGAGATCAGCAAAGAAAACTTTCTTATCTCCCGACTTTGAAGCATCGTTTTTTTTGTAAGCCTCTGCTGGTTGTAGTTTTTACTCTAGACACTGCTACTTTGGTCTCGTGTGATTGGATTTTTTGTTTCTTGTACTGTAGGTATTGGTTGAAGAGTGCTTGTGTGTCTTTTCATTTTAAAATGATGTTATTAAGCTATGTATTATGTATTGTGCTGATTAGGATAAGAGGAAGGATGCTGTCAAAAAGGTGATTGCTGCGATGACCGTTGGAAAAGATGTTTCATCACTCTTCACAGATGTTATAAACTGCATGCAGACAGAGACTTTGGAGTTAAAGAAGCTTGTGTATTTGTATCTTATTAATTATGCGAAAAGCCAACCTGACTTGGCAATTCTTGCTGTCAATACATTTGTTAAGGTAAATCTCGTGGTCAAACTTCTTCATCTATCAGGGGTAAAGTAAAGTATGAGTCTTAATTGATTATCATGTAGCTGTATATGCATTTTAACAAAATGAACGGTGCACACCATGCAGGATTCACAAGATCCAAATCCGTTGATTCGTGCATTGGCTATTAGGACTATGGGATGCATTCGTGTTGATAAAATAACAGAGTATCTATGTGACCCTCTCCAGAGATGTCTGAAGGTTATCCTTTTTGTCTATGCTTTAGACCTCTTCTCTTGATAGTTTATGTTAAATGTTATAGCACCCATGGGTAAGAAATAAGTGTTTGAACCAATTTTGTGCTAAAAGTCGAAAATGCAAACTCCTATTGCTTTTGGCCAACCAGTTTTTATTTAGCAAAACTTGCATTATATAGTTTCTCAAGTATCACTGGATTAGCTGTCATCTAACTACACTAAAATTCTTAAGGTTGTGGCTTTATATAGTTGAATGACCATTTGATCTTATAAACTTGAATTATGGTTATCTTCAACCAGTTTGTTCAATGTCCTCTAGGATGACGATCCATATGTGCGTAAAACGGCGTCTATATGTGTTGCCAAACTGTACGACATTAATGCCGAGTTAGTAGAAGATCGAGGTTTCTTGGATTCTCTGAAGGACTTAATATCCGACAACAACCCTATGGTCGTTGCAAATGCGGTAGCAGCTCTTGCTGAAATTCAGGATAACAGCGGGAAGCCAATTTTTGAGATCACCAGCAATACACTTTCAAAGCTCCTTACTGCTCTTAATGAATGCACCGAGTAAGTATCAGTAAGGATATACCCACTCCATATGCGGGCTGCAACATTGACTTAACATGCGGCGCTCATTGCGGATTCTATTAGCAATGAAACTTGCAAAAAAAAAAGTCTGATTGCTGCTATTAGTTCATTTGCTATCTGAACATAAACATCGAAATCACTTAATCAGTGGCCAAGATGGTATAGTTTCGTGGCCTCTAAAACCATGCGATGGTTTTGCACAATGTGATTGGAAGCTTGTTTGTGTGCCCAATATTAATTTTACAATTTTTTCAGATGGGGTCAAGTTTTTATTTTAGATGCTCTATCCAAGTACAAGGCAGCTGACGCTCGCGAAGCTGAAAATATAGTGGAGCGGGTAACCCCACGTTTACAACATGCAAATTGTGCAGTTGTGCTTTCGGCCGTGAAGGTACTTGTGCTGCACGTTTGTGATTAATTAGTTTCATTTGATTTTGTTCGATGTCCTCTTGTTATAGATCATATAGTTATAACGGTTCTCTTTTTATAACTTTTATCATATTTTGCAGATGATCCTTCAACAAATGGAACTAATAACTAGTACTGATGTTGTCAGAAATCTCTGCAAAAAGATGGCCCCGCCACTGGTTACGTTACTCTCTGCAGAGCCTGAAATACAGTACGTTGCCCTCCGAAACATCAATCTGATTGTCCAAAGAAGACCGACAATACTTGCTCACGAGATCAAGGTGCGTCTGATGGATTTTGTGCCGTATTTTCAACTTATAATCCCAAATAAGTTCCTGTAGCTTTATCGAATCGTTTAACTGCTCATGACATTGTGTTTGCAGGTATTTTTTTGCAAATACAATGATCCTATATATGTGAAGATAGAAAAGTTGGAAATCATGATAAAGCTAGCCTCAGACCGAAATATAGACCAGGTAAGGTTTGGTAATATCTTATTGTAGTATTTTTTTATTGTTCTGCTCTTCTCTTGTAATTGAGTTTTGTCTTCCTTTGGTGAGTATGTTTCAGGTTTTACTGGAGTTCAAGGAATATGCAACAGAGGCTGATGTAGATTTTGTCAGGAAGGCTGTACGTGCTATTGGACGTTGCGCCATCAAATTAGAAAGGGCAGCTGAAAGATGTATTAGTGTCTTGTTAGAGCTCATCAAAATTAAAGTGAACTATGTGGTTCAGGAAGCAATTATAGTTATTAAAGATATTTTCAGGAGATATCCAAACACGTAAGTTGGTTGTGATATAATGTGAATTAAGTTTAGTTGAAAGGTGATGACTTCTTAGTATGATCCCCGTCCTTCTCACCAACTTTCAATGTTTGATGTTCAGTTATGAATCCATCATTGCTACTCTATGTGAAAGCTTGGATACATTGGATGAGCCAGAAGCAAAGGTTTGGGATAATTATGTATCAAGTTTATCAGTATATCTAATAAAAAGTTCGATTATTAATCAGTTCCTTGGCTTTGCAGGCATCCATGATTTGGATAATTGGTGAATATGCTGAAAGAATAGATAATGCTGATGAGCTTCTTGAAAGCTTTCTGGAAACATTCCCTGAAGAACCTGCTCAAGTGCAGTTGCAACTGCTAACAGCTACTGTTAAGCTCTTTCTGAAGAAGCCAACTGAGGGTCCTCAGCAAATGATCCAGGTTTTTTGTTTTCACTTTTTGGAATTTGTGTTTATATATAAATGCTTGATTTTTTAGAATGTATTCATGTATGTGGTCATAAAAAATATGAGATATTCTGCTTGTTGATAATAATAGGTTGTCCTAAACAATGCAACTGTTGAGACAGACAATCCAGATCTTCGAGACAGAGCTTACATATATTGGCGACTACTTTCCACCGATCCCGAGGTATATTTCAGCCAAATTAACATGGCTTTAACCAGCTAAGATGTAAGGTTTTGGTGCTTAGAATGATAGCCTGATTTTTTGAATGGGCAATCAAATATGTCAGGCGGCTAAGGATGTTGTACTGGCTGAGAAACCTGTTATCAGTGATGACTCAAACCAGCTTGACTCGACATTGTTGGACGAGCTTCTAGCTAATATTGCTACACTCTCCGCTGTGTATCATAAGCCCACAGAGGCCTTTGTTACTCGTGCAAGGATCACTTCTCAGAAAAATGATGATGACGATTATCCTGATGGCAGCGAAGCTGGTTATTCTGAAACACCATCTTATGCACCTGAGAGTGGCATGTCGCCAACCAATTCAGGTGCACCACAATCTGCTTCACCTAAGCAAGGTGTTCCTGGGCCAGCTCCTGCTCCAGCAGCTCCTGTTCCGGATTTGCTCGGTGACCTAATTGGCACAGATGGTGCTATTGTTCCTGTTGACCAGCCTTTGGTTGAACCTGCAGGGTGAGTAATTTTATTCCCAGCAATTGTGATTCTCAGCCTCTTTGTTCATGTTGATGACAAAACCAGGGATTTTTAGTTTGAAATGATGCTTATCGAAGGAGGAAAAGTCTTCTCTGCTATTGTATTTAATATGACCAATTGTCGCAGGGCACCATTGCCGGTTGTACTACCAGCAGCAACCGGTCAAGGATTACAAATCAGTGCTCAGCTCGTTCGACGAGATGGACAGATATTTTACAGTATGCATTTTGAGAACAACACCCCAGTTCCATTGGATGGATTCATGATACAGTTCAACAAGAACACGTTCGGGCTTGCTGGTGCTTCAGGAACTATTCCGGTACTTAATTCAGTTATTTGTGCTCTCATTTACCTGGCTGGATGCTCTTCTTGGCGCTTGATTTATAACACGCACGCTTTCATCAGATTCCCATATTGCAACCTGGAACGTCAGCTAGCACTCTTGTTCCTATGGTCATGTTCCAGAATATGCTGCCAGGTCCACCTACTTCACTTCTCCAAGTAGCAGTGAAGAACAATCAGCAGCCTGTGTGGTACTTCAGTGATAAGATCTCTCTGCCTGTATTTTTTACTGAAGATGGAACGATGGAGCGCGGAGCCTTCCTTGAGGTAAACTGCGCCTATCTAAATCAGTCAAGTGATGATATTTGTATGTTGATCTATTTTGAGCTGATAAAGGAAGTTTTCTTCAGACATGGAGGTCTCTTCCGGAATCCAATGAGGTCTCAAAAAGCATCCCAAGCATTATAGTAAACAACATTGATGCCACGCTCAGCCTATTAGCTTCCTCAAACATGTTCTTCATAGCCAAACGCAAGCACGCAAACCAGGACGTTCTCTATCTTTCAGCCAAGTTAGTCAGAGGAATCCCATTTCTGATCGAGCTCACAACAACAGTCGGAATCCGTGGTCTCAACTGCGCTGTCAAGACGCCCAGCCCCGAAATGGCACCCCTGTTCTTCGAAGGCATTGAAGCCTTGCTCCATACTTGAAAACATGTTGTGCATTTTTTTCATCAGTTGTAAATCTCATGCTTCCGGAATAGACAGGAGACGCCCATTAATTCAAATTCTCAGGGTTGTGTATTTTGCACATTAATTTTATTAATAGTGCGAGTAACATGCATGTTCCGTGTGAACTACGTCAACTAGCAGAAAATATCAGGTGGGACCCACAGATGACTGTACAAACCTAAAACCGCGGATTTCTATGCAAAGATTTTCAAAGACGCGCGCTCATCACTGCCCGGATTCCAAACCCAAAATTCAAATCCAACACCCAACTCAATTGGTGCCCTTTTCCTAAAATAAAATTTGTTAGGCGTACTGGCGTAGTTTGTTTGCGGAAAAAATAAAGAGGAAAGAAAAAATCAAAGGAAAATTTTGAGGAAAAATAAAATATGTGTTTAGTTGTAAGGAAAAAATATAAAAAATGATCAAATGAAATCAAATTTTTCTTACAACTTTCTCATGAAAAAATTATTTTTCTTTAAATTTTTTTTTTCGTCACATCTTTTCTCGCAACCAAAGAAAGACTTAGGAAAATAAGCATATCCAATTACAAAACGTTACCAGAGAAGAAATCTCTTCTCAGGGTGAGATATTCTCTTTGAACCTCTACTCCCTTAATACCCCGATAAAACATCACTCCTCAAAATCCCAATTAAACCACTTTAATCAACCCTTTAAACCAGTCATTAAACCGGTAATACCCAGTAAACCCACCACCTCGTCGGTCCAAATTTCCAATCCGTACGGTAATAGCAGTTGTCAAGCATTAAATTGTTCCCATTCCTCCACACCACAACACAAGCTCTTTCTCTCTCTTCCCCTGTTGCTCTGTTTTCCTCTCCGGACACATACCCACGCTGCTTTCCATCAATGAACGTTCCTCTTCTTCCATCTTCTACATGGACTGTCTCGTAGATCCGCCATCCTCCCATTATCTCCTCTCTCTCTCTCCTTCTCCTCCTATTCACTTTCTCCATTACCGCTCTCGAGGTATGCCCTTCTCCGATCATCTCTCTTCATCTCCCTCACACTGTTTGATTGATTTTCAGTACTAATTAGTTTCCGCTTTCTGATATTTGGGGTTGAGTTCGTTTGAATTGGTTTTCTGAAACTTTGATTTATTATTATTATTATCAGAAATGGCTCGTGACTGTCTTTATGATGGCGCAGTGTTTATGTTAGCAGGAAATGTATAAGTGTCATGGAGCTGGACTTGTACCTGTTTCATTTTAAGGAGGTGATGTGAATGTGATTTTTTAATAATAATGATGATGATGATTTTGGGATTGTTGTTTAATGAACTCTGTGCTTGTTTTTAATGAAGTTGTTGCTTGTTTTGTGAAAGGGTGCTGTTGATTTCATAAATGGTGTTTTTTTTTAATATTTACAGCTTGCCCAGCTGGATGAGCAGTTTGGGAGTTATTAGTTTGTGATTCTGTGTATAGATAGGTTGACTGATAACAATTGAGGTACAGGAGTGACTTGGTATTACTTCGGTTTGTTTAGTTTTAGACTAGGAGAGAAGTGGAAATAGTTTAAGTTTTGCGATACAGCTTTGTGGTGTTGTGTTGTTGCAAAATGGAAGTTGCTAGGAGCCATTTGGTTGAGAAAATGATGAACCGTGGGCTGTGTTCATCTCGAGTCTTGACACCTTTTAATGATGAAAGTGGAGATGAGGAGCTTTCAGTTCTTCCGCGACACACCAAAGTTATAGTGACGGGTAACAACAGAACAAAGTCTGTTCTTGTGGGACTTCAAGGTGTTGTGAAGAAAGCTGTTGGGCTTGGTGGTTGGCATTGGCTGGTATTCCTTTTGCTCTTATAATGAACTTTTTGCTGTTTTCTCGGTTACAATTCTTGAGAATCAAAATTCACTATTTTCTTTGATTTATTCCCTTTAGTTTGTTTCTTTACAGCGCATTGATTTTATAGTGATGAAGAGTGATAGGATTGTTTTGAACTATAAGCTTTTCCTCGGAACAATGATTTCCCTAGATTATTGTTGTTGGTGGTGTTTTATCTTTCCTATGCAAGGCGTGAAAGCATTCATGTAGGGAACTCTAATCATTCTGGACAACAAAACAGAATTGCCAATGTTTATCATTTTTTTTTTGAATTTGTTGTCACTAATTATTGATATGCACATCCATTCTGATGTTTTACGATTCCTCTCTATATTAACTTCAATTAGAAGACTTATTTTTTTTGTAATAATGCAAAATAACAGCATATGCTCTCACTTTTTGTCAAACTAGCTTCAACAAGAAAGCTTCAAATTATACATTATATTACCTATCTGGTGTGTTTAAACAAATGTACACAAATAAGGGTTGATTTCATGAAATATTATTTTTATATAGTATTTGTATAATGCCCGTTTATTAGCTCTTCAATCTGTTTACTCAAGGTTTTGAAGTTGATTGATTTACCAAGGTTTTTATACTTTCTGAATTTTCTTTCCTGAGTTAGTGAATGTGAAAGTATTACATGCTATTTTTCTAACTCTTTCCTCCAATTAGGTTTTGAAAAATGGTATAGAAGTGAAGCTGCAAAGGAATGCTTTGAGTGTGCTAGAACCTCCAACAGGCAATGAAGATGACAATGAGGAAGAACTTGAAAACTCTAGTAGTGGTTCTGACATTGGTGGAAAGGCAGACTATTTCGGTAAGCATTATGCTTGCACCTTCCATTAGTTCGTTTCCTTGAGCTCTGTATTACCTTAAAAGAAAGCGCACATTTTTTTTATTTGTATTGGCAGCCACTGGATTCATGATTCAGAAACATAGCAAACCAAGAGTTAGGCGTACAAAACCATGGGACTATTCTTGCTCCGTGAAAGCAACAAGCGGCAATTATTATGAGGCTATCGAGTGTAATATTCGAGCTCCCCGCTTGGTAAGAAATCGAGTGTAGTTTTACTGATAACAGCTACATTCGTAGTATAAGAAAACCACCGAAGTTAAACAAGTGTTTTTTGGCTAGTTCTGAACATGGGTTCAATTAGGCTTGAGCTTGGCCCATGATTATGGTTTACTTTCGTTTTAATGATTTCACAAGCCTTATGTGGTGTTTAGAAGGTCAACTTTCGAAAACTAGGGATGAACTCTTTGTGGAGATACTGCAAGCACTTCAACCTTGTGAGTCCTCTCTCCATCATTAATATCCTATGTTCCTCATACCAGTCATCAAAATATGAAATAGTTGATCATGTTAGTATTCAGTTCATCACTGAATTCATATTTCTCATGTTCTAGGGTATCATCCATAACCCGACAAAGGAACAGATGGTCAAGGCTGTTCAGTTACATTTTGCATCCCAGGTGCGCCAACACGCTATTCTTATCACTACTACCTTAACCTTGCTTCTGTTCACATCTCAAGCGCTTCCAATGACCTCTGTGAATTTCATTTTCCGCAGCAAGTCTACGAGTTCCAAGTGATCATGGGATTCATCAAGTCAGCCAAACGGCTCAAAAACATGGGTGACAAGTCGATATCTTAACCATAACTCCAAGCCAGAGTCAACCTGATGCTCACTCATTTAGTCACTTGTAATATTATCCATATCTTTAGTCCTAACTCCCTAACCATTGGGGTTTGCCTACCTAGTAAACACCATGTGCAGTTGATTTACCACCTTAATTGTCTCACTAAAACTAGCTTACGTGTCACTCAATATTCTAATTGTCCTTATTAAACGAATAACTTAAGCAAATGCAACATCTTTATACTTCTCCCTTCTTCGGCCCCTAGCCAGACGGGCCGACGTTGACTATTCAACGGCCCAGAAAAACGGGGCCCAAAGAAACCAACCACTCCCACATAACGACACGTGTCCACCCTGCTCAGAGTGCGCCCCACTTTCCGTTTCCTCCATTTTCGACACGGAAGAAGCACACAGATACGATTCTTCTCAATCGCCTCCGTTTTTGTTATTTGCTTGTTTCTCTACTCGCCTGTGTGTCTTCAGGCGACTGGTTAGGGTTTGTGGTGATGTGTTTTGAAGCTTGATTCGTCTGCTTCTGAAGTTTGGAGGTTGATAGAGTTATAGAGGTAGTTTATTACTGGCTTTATGATCGTTTTATATACCCTTAAGCTGTCTGTGATTTTGAATGATTCTTGATTTTTTTCTGGTATAAGAATATCCTGGAGGTTGTTTATGGGATGTTAGCAGGATAAGCTATTTCAGTAGTTTGATGTGTTAGACGCTTAGAGATTGCTGTTTGAAGATACTGAGTTTTTTTTGTCGGAAAAGCTACGGACAGGAACGGTGTGGACAGCCACCGTTGACCTAAATCTCACCCACATTTACCACCCAAATCCACCTCGCCGCCGCTCGATCTCAGCCTCTTCTTCGTCACAGATTTAGGTTCCACCTCGCTGCTGCTCGATCTCAGCCTCTTCTTTGTCGCAGATCCGCTCAATCAAATCACACTTCCAAAATTCGGATCCACCGCCGTTCAATTTCGAGCCTTCGGTGAGCGATTCGGACTCGTCGACGGTCATCGATGTGGAGCCGAAGCGAGGTGGAAACGGGCTTGCGAGCTCTGTGCTCGAAGCTTGCTGTCGTCGTTGTTCGATATGGACGATGGAGGGGTTAAAGGTGGAAGCTTTATGGATGGGATTGTTGGTGGATTGAGGCGTGACAGGGAGGAGGATTTGGGTCTTGGAGAAGTTAGGGTTTTGGAGCTGTCCGTACTAAGGGTGTGGCTGTCCATACCGTTGCTGTCCGTAGCTTTTTCGTTTTTTTGTTGTGTGTCATTTATGAAGGTGTTTATGTTTCAATAGGTAAATGATACATGGTTAAGTGTCGTGAACATGAATTTTGTAGGAGGTAATACTAAATTTGTAAGGGCTAGTTAAGCGAAGGACACTAGACGGAGGGACTGCGAGAGTTTTCACACTATAAAGCTCCCAGATGATTGTGTCTGAATGTTTTTATTTGATACCGGTTTCAGACTTGGGATGAGTGACGGTAATATAACAATTTATAAATGGGGTGATGTGTCTGGGTTATTCTAACTGTTTTGAGTTTTGATGTGCAGAAAAGCATGAAACTAGTACCTCTACATCCGTGTGATAGATTGAAGTGACAGGAAAGTTATGGGGGCCAATTGTTGCTGCTTTTCTTCTGGAGGGTCTCAGGTAAGATTTGTCTGGCTTTTAGCAGTTCGAATTCTGTTCCTGTGTCAATTTTTACGTGTTAGTTATTAGCAGACACAGCCTTATTTTAACGAGGGCGCCCAGATCTTGTACATATGAGTGGGTAGCCAAGGGGTTTACCTTTGGTTTGATTAGGATCATTCTGTACGAAGTTATTTTTGTTATTATATACATATGGAATCATATGAGCAATTCTGTTCACGAGGCCACAAATGATTTGCAAGTATGAGCTTGTAGTGATCCAACTGAGTTTGAAGATATGATGTAAATATTAATAGCTTAATTTGCTGGCTACCTGACAGTGAAATATAAGCCGTAAACTAGTATGTTTTTGTATGCCAATGACTTTAGGGCTGCAGGGTGGTGGAAGAGCGAGTACCCTTGTCCCCGAATATCGATGTCCAGCCTACATTTTCGACAGGACTTCTAGTCGATACAAATTTGGAGACTCAAACTATAGAGACCTACAGGCCTCCTCCTCTGCCTGTCCCCTATGATGTGGACCAAGGGCATGTGAAGTCTCTACCTGCCTCTCAAGAAATAAGTGGAGATAAGAATGGTGCAGGTTCCAGAGGAAGAGAACCTGAATCTGTTGAAAGCTCGACCCATAGTACCACTGGACCAACTGAAAAAACTGAAGAAGTAAATGAAAGCCAAATCAGTACTGGGATTGTCTTGCCGGAAAAACTTGAAATTAAGCTTTCAAAATTGGTCGATGATGCTCCTTTTGTGATAGAAGAGGAAGATGTGTGCCCTACTTGTCTTGAAGGTAACAAGTCCCATTTTCAATTCCGAATCATTTTAGCAGATACCCATTTACGTTTCTCTTTTAGGACTCCATGGACCCCAATGTATATGTTCAAAAGTGTACCTGTTGGTTTCTATTATTTTCTGCAGAATATGATGATGAAAATCCTAAAATGATGACGAAATGTGATCACCATTTTCACCTATCCTGCATTCTTGAATGGAAGGAGAGAAGTGAGACTTGCCCTGTTTGCGATCAGGTTTGTATTGCACCAGTACAGTGTCAACCTAACTTTTAGGTTTTACTTCATGATAAGCTCTATTTTGAACTGGTTTGACTCATTCCTCCGGTCTTTCTCATCATGCAGAAGATGATACTTGTCTCCCCTATCGATATTGACTCTTGATCTCCAGATGAAGAATTATCCTCCTTTACACGCGTTATTGCACAGCTGGACATCTGGTTTGCTCGAAAACCCCTATTTTGCTTTACAGCCATTCAGAAACATGCTAGTTTTCACAGTTAGGACCATACGTTTTCTTGAGCTTGCGCTCCTATAAATATTGTAAAGTAAAATAAAAAGGGGTCAAGCATTATACCTAAAAATTAGCTGCCTTAGTTGTAGATGTAGACATCACATTCTGTTTTCTGCCCAATTGGCTTCCATTTCCGCCCTCCTTGCTATATTCATTACTCATCGTCTTTGTCAGATCTTACAGATTGCTTTGTTTACTTTATGCTTGGTAAATACTTTAGAGAAAATCCGTGACATGAATTGTGCCGGAAACATGTTTCCAGTTTGGGTATATGTCATTATCAGTTGTTGGTGTTGATTAGATTCAGTGTCACCTCTTTTCTGTAAGAGAGTTTCATCTGTTACGGATAACCAGGAACTAAGATCGATTTTCTTTAATAGCCAACCGTGTAGTAAAGCTAGACTAGTACCGTAGTTCTTACTGTGATGAAGACATGTAAAATTGCTCAGCTGCTTAAAGTTGGGGATTCTGCCATTTGGGGACTCCATAAGTCCACAATGTAACGTGCTTGAGCGAAAAGAACCCCTATGGCAATTAGGAAGGGCAACGGGCGGGTCGGAGGCAAAATTGTCCTGATCCATCTCGATCTGCAATTAATTAAGGTTAATTATGATTAATTAAAGATTATTTAAGAATAATTAAGAATTAATCACGAAGCGCAGACTGAATTAGACACGCCGCGGGGTGATACGGGGCGGGTCGGCGGGACGGCATGTCCAATTGTCATCACTATGGCACCTTCGAATCCCCTCTCGACTCAGAAGGGGCTCTCAAAAACAACAGGTCATGGCGTATGGATTATCTTATCCCAACATATCTGTATCTTGAACGCTCCTTGATGCTTAAGCTTCTTTTCTTCAAATGCTCAAAGTCTGCATATCGTTCTTCCGCTCAATTCGTTCACACCCATTTAATATCCGTTTAATAAACGGGTTAATCGGATGGGCTCAACACCCATTAAACATCTGCTATGCTTCTTTTTTTTCTCGTCTAATTTAATTAAAATTTTAAATTGCGATCAAGGATCTTTCTCAATCGATTCTCACTCTCTCGCACGTCATCTCCGATTCGCCATCGAACCTATGTTGTCACCAAGTCTGGTGGTGGATGGAATCTGCACATTGTTAATTCGTATTGCAATTTGAATGTGGAGGTTGTTGTGTGGTTTCAGTTTTGGAATTTTAGGGTTTATGTGCAAAAACTATTTCCAGCTTTTTTTTAGGTTCAGACGTTTGCGATTTGAAATGCTAAGGTTTTTGTATGAACCAGAGAGGTATGCTATTAGGGTTACTTTGTGAATTGATTTTTGATATTGCAATTTGTGTTAATTTGGGGTTTTCGGGTTTATGTAAAAACATGAAAATCTTGTTTTAGTTTCAGAATTTCAGTTTGTGAATTGATACTACAATTTCTGTTTTTTTTTTTTTTTCATGTGTTAATTGTTAATCTAACAAGTTTGATAATCTGAGTTTTGGATGAGGGGCTTCATACTTTGTGGTGTTACCCGTCAGTCGCTTTGATTTGTTGTGAGCAAGTTGCTTAACCTGATTGATTTCCTGTGCTGATTACAATCAGTTTTTTCTAGTGTTTTATGGAATTTTGCGGAGCAAAATGCAGCTGAACTGAATGTGAAATGTCTATTTTGAATTGGGATTTACTAGAGGTCATTTCTTTTTACTTTGCTGTTTTTTTGTTCACATAATATAGATATCATAGAATTTCAAGATACCTCAACAACTATAGAATCAACTCAGTGTATGAGATCAAGAAAGAGAGGACTTCTCGTAGTTGGGAATCATTTGAGATATTATTGATACCTTCTAATGGGAAGGCTTACACAAATTCCATTATTTGTCTACTATGGGAACAAGAAATCTTGTCCAACACCATGATTCATTGTCAATGTTCAGGAATATCACCTCATTCAGATACACCTACACGTTGTTCTGCTTTCAGTTATGATAGATTTTGTGAGCTGATTATCGAAGTTGTAGTAAATCATGATTTGTCGTACAACTTCGTGGAATACAAAGGAATAAGAGAAAATCTTTGACTACATGTCTCTAGAGTTTCGCTTGCCTGGTAAAAATAAAGTTAATCACATTACAAGGCTATATGAAATTGAGAAGTCAAAGATGCAAGTGTTTTTAAGCATAGTGAATGGAACTGCAAAAGAGACTTTTGAATTTTGTCACATGCCTGCATTACTTTGGATAATGCATCCACTCCTACCCCCAATGGAGACTTACACGAAGACTTCTCAGGAGGTCACTTATTCTGGTACTCCTCTCGGCCAAGAGAGCTTAACTGCGGAGTTCTTATGCGAACCGGTCCAACAATGCTTAACTGCGAACAACTTGTTTGTGGATATGTTAAAGATGTAGTTCAACTTAAAGAAAACTTCTCTTAATGAATGAACAATTCTTTCAAGTGAGATGTTGTGCCAATATTCTCAATCTCATTGTCCAGATGAAAACGATATGACGAGACCAGACAAACCACTCAAAGGTAAAGATACCTGTTTGCAGAAGACACTTTCACAATACACCATCAGCGCACCACAATTTCTCAAATTTGCAATGTTTATATATTTACATTTTCTGATGCTGCAGGCACAACTCGAGATGATACTGTCTGCCAATGGATTATCGGAGAACGTCTTTGAGATCGCATCCAAGAGCTTGGCTGCTTAGTTCCCGAACACTATTTCTCAAAAAACTTACCAGACGACAAGTCTGCTAATAATTCCACCTTGTTGCAGTTGGAACAGAAGTATCATGTTACACCTATGAAATTATAATTGACCTATGAACTTGCTTATTTCCTGGTGTTTGGCTCTACAATTCATGTTTGTGGCATGCAAGAAATGGTAACCTTAGCTTAGAAGATGGTTGGATATGAACTCTGCATTCATAAATAGGCACTGCAACAATCTCAAGCTTCAACAAAAGCACAAATCATTACACACATCATTAGTACATGATAGCAAAAAATTTTAAAAAAAAAGATGATAACTTTAGCAATGGAGAACTGAGTGGTGCTGATGAGATGAAGTGATTCATGACGATCAGATTTCTCTAGGAGTTGTGCTTGAATGGTATGGCTCTGATGACTAACTGGTGGTAGAGGGCGGCCAGGGCTGCGCCAATGAATGGTCCAACCCAGAAGATCCACTGAAATGGAACACAATATCAGAAAAACAATTTAACTAAGTAGGTTTGAAAAAATTTAGACGAGAGTACGTCGAGTGATAGTCCTTACATGATCATCCCAAGCTGCGTCTCTGTTGAAGACTATCGCAGCTCCAAGACTCCTAGCCGGATTGATGCCAGTTCCAGTAATGGGGATGGTAGCCAAGTGAACTAGGAACACTGCAAATCCAATTGGAAGTGGAGCCAAGATCTGCACAAAAGAGAGACCTTCAAGCAAATACACAACAAATCCCCATGCATAAATCAATCAGAAATCCACTGAGATCAGCTTGCTTACAGGGACATGGGAGTCTCTAGCATTTCTTTTAGCATCAGTGGCTGAGAAAACAGTGTAAACAAGAACAAAGGTACCAATAATCTCAGCACCAAGTCCATCGCCTTTAGTATATCCATGACTAACCATATTAGCTCCACCATTCAACATCTGATACTGAGTTGGTTGAAACCCTTTCACAACTCCAGCACCACACACAGCCCCAAGACATTGCATGACTATGTAGAACACTGCCCTTGTTAAAGACAGCTTCCTTGCCAACAGTAACCCAAATGTCACAGCTGGGTTTATGTGACCACCTGATTCATTCACACAACACACAATTCACAAACTGAGGCAGACCCATATCTGGATAAAGATCAAATCTTTGAGCTTTTTTCTACACAAATTCAACTATCAAAAATTGTATAAAGATAAAATCTTTAAGGTAGTTAGTGTGTCAAGATGAATACTTTAAGGTTACTGACCTGAAATTCCAGCAGTACAGTAGACAAGAGCAAAGATCATACCACCAAAAGCCCAAGCAATACCTTGAATTCCAACAGTATTACACTTATCGGAAGTCCTTGCATAACCCATGACAGTCAAAACAGAGATGTAAAGAAACAAGAAAGTGGCCATGAACTCAGCAATTCCAGCTCTATAAAAGGACCATGATTTGAGCTCACCAGGCTCAAACAAAGGTGCTGGTGGTGGCTCATTGTAGTCTTTGGTTTGAGCTGAGGTTCCTAATGGCTGTCTTTCAGGGTACTTGTTTGCTCCAAGCTTCACATCTTCTTCCTTACCCTCCATTTTCTCTTATGCTATGACCACTCGGAGGGAATGGAATGGATTACAGGATTAGGACGGAATGGAATGGGCCATTCCGGACGGAATGAAAATTTTGTTGGCTGGTTGGGCATTGGAATGGAATGGGCCATTCCATTCTCTATTCCCATCCCAAAAATCCAACCTAATTTTATTCCTAACATAACAGGCGGTATAACTTCATTCCCCTCATCCCGACACCTCCACCCCTCATTCCCAACACCTTCGATCGACTCCTTCCTCTGACGGATCCGACTTCTCCGCCTCTCCGTCCGCCCCTAATTCCTCCATTCCATCTTCATCTCGACGCTCCACTCATCC
>JAWWMW010000201.1:244639-265914 GCA_035048345.1 Echeveria elegans | reverse complement strand
TTTTATCTTTTGTATGGAAGGCGTGAAAGCATTCATGTAGGGAACTCTAATCATTCTGGACAACGAAACCGTAGAAATGTCAATGTTTATCGTATTTTTTGATTATATTGTCACTAACCATTGATTTGCATGTACATTCTGATGTTTTATGGTTGCTTCGCTGAGAAGACTTGTTTTCCGTATCAGTGTAAAATAACAGCGTATGCTCTCACTGTTGTTGAACTAGCTTCAACGAAAAAGGCTTATGATTATACATCAAATTAGGTATCTGGTGTATGTAAACAAATGTTCATACTTTGTATTAGCTCTTCATACTGGTTACTCAAGGTTTTGACTTTTGAAGTGGATTGGTTCACCAGGTTGAATCTCTGCTGTCGGATGATTTGTAATTGCATGCATTTGTTGATCCTGACATGTTTCTATTAGTGGATTGATATTTTCCGATTTTTCCCCTGAGTTGATGAATGGGAAAGTATTCCATGCTAATTCTTTCTTCCAACTAGGTTTTGAAAAATGGTATTGAAGTGAAGCTGCAAAGGAATGCATTAAGTGTGCTAGAACCTCCAACAGGGATTGAAAATGACAATGAAGAAGAACTTGATAACTCAAGAAGCGATTCTGACATTGGTGAAAAGACAGACTACTTTGGTAAGCTTACACCGTTTAGTTAGATCATTTCTTGAGCTCTGTATCACCTCATTAAAATTGCATACTTTTTCGTTTGAGTCGGCAGCCGCTGGATTTATGATTCAGAAACAAAGCAAACCAAGAGTTAGGCGTACAAAACCATGGGACTATACCGGCTCTGCGAAGGCAACAAGGGGCAGTTGCTTACAGGCTATCGAGTGTAATATTCAAGCACCGCGACTGGTAAGAATGTAAAAATGTTGTGATAGCACGGCTCTGATAACAGGAGGATTCTTAGTATAAGACGGGCGTAGTGTAATTTTTTGTTTTTGGCTAGTTCTGATTATTTTGCAGCTGGGTTAAGTTGTGCTAGAGTTATGTGCAAGCTCATGGTTTGTTACGGTTTAATGATCTCACAAGTCTTGTTTGGTATGTTTATGCAATTTCTTAGAAGATCAACTTTCGGAAACTAGGGATGAACTCTTTGTGGAGATACTGCAAGCACTTCAACCTTGTGAGTCCTCTCTCCATTATTAATATCCCCTATGTTCCTCATACCAGTCATCATATAGTTTAGTATTCAGTTTATCACTGATGTCTTATTTCCCGTGTTTTAGGGGATCATCCACAATCCGACAAAGGAACAGATGGTCAAGGCAGTGCAACTACATTTCGCATCCCAGGTGCGGACACACTAGTCTCATCACTAATATAAATCTTAGTACACTTCACATCTATAGTCCTTCCATTGACCTCTGTGCATTTCATTTTCCGCAGCAAGTGGACGACTTCCAAGTGATCATGGAATTCATCAAGTCAGCCAAACGGCTCAAAAATATGGGACGCCAGTAGATATTTTAACCATAACTCCAGTCAGAGTCACTCACAACCTGATGCTTAGTACTCATTTAGTCACTTGTAAATAATCCATATCTTCAGTCCTAATTCCCTAACCGTTAGGGTTGTCCTCCAGCCATATCTGCCAAGCTTTCACGGTGTGCAGTGCAGTTGCGTCTTTTCTCACTAAATCTAGCTGACGTGTCACTCAATATTCAGACCATCTATTATACGTGTCGATCGTTAGATAAGCGGGCAGACGTTGACTATTCAACGGCCAATATGAACGGGCCCCATAGACACCAACCTCTCCCACAACACGACACGTGTCCACCCTACTCAGCGTACGCCCCACAATCGCGCGTCCTATGGGAATCTAATTTAATTGTCTAGTATTTTACCGAAATTTATTCTCCAAAAATGATTAAATAAATAAAAACGTCAAAAGCGGCAAGTCCATTCTCGACACGGAAGAAGCACGCAGCGAAGATACGATTCTCTTAATCGCCTCCGTTACGTCCACCACTACAAATCGGACCAACTTCCGATTCCGGTGACAAGACTTCTAATTCACTGGACGTTGTTAAACAATCTCTATCTAGTAATGATCGATTTGGATTTTGCCGATTTTGAATTTTTGATGACTTTTGATATTTGCTTGATTCTATCCTCGCTGTGTTGCTTCAGGCGACGAGTTTAGGTTTGCGATGATGTGTGTTGGAGCTTGGTTCGTCTACTACTGAGATTTGATGGTTGGTGAAGTTGTAAAGGTAGTTCATTACTGGCTTTGTGATCGGTTTTTGATGGCCGTGGTTGGCTGCTGTATGTCTACCCTAAAGCTCTGTGTAATTTTGGATGATTCTTGTCTTTTTTAAGTTAAAAGGATTTCCTTGAAATTGTTTATGAGATGTTATCAGGATAGGCGATTTCAATAGTTTGATGTATTAGCCACTTAGAGATTGCAATTTGAAATTGTGAACTACATATATCGTACCAACTACTGAGTAGTTTTGTTGTGTGTCTTTTTTGAAGGTGTTTCTGTTTCAGTAGGTGAATGATTCATGGTGAAGTGTCGTTAACTTGAATTCTGTGGGAGGTAATACTAATTAGTAAGGACTTGTTCAACGAAGGACATTAGACATAGGGATTGAGAGAGTGTTCCACTATATAGCTGCCAACTGATTGGGCCTCGAAGTCTTTATTTGCAACTGGTTTTGGACATGGATGTTAATATAACCATCTAAACTGTGGTGGTGTCTGAGTTATTCTAATCTGTTTTACATTTTAGAAAAGCATGAATGTAGTACCTCTACATGTATGGAATAGGTTGAAGTAACAGGAAAATTATGGGGGCCAATTGTTGCTGCTTCTCTTCTGGAGGATCTCAAGTAAGATTTTGTGCGGCTTTTAGCAGTCCGACTTCTGTGCCTATATTGATTTTTACGTGTTACTTATAGGCAGCCACAACCTTATTTGAACAAGGAAAAGTATGAGTAGGTAGCTATAGGGATCTTGTTGTAAGAAGTTGTTTTTATTGTTATCTATGTATGGAATTATATGAGCAACTCTGCTCACGAGGCCACAACCGATATGCAAGTGTGAGCTTGTAGTTATCCAACTGAGTTTGATAATCTGCTGTACATTATAATATTTGCTGGCGACTTGACAGTGAAATGTAAGTAGTAAACTAATATGTGTTTTATGCCAATGACTTTAGGGCCACATGGTGGTGGAAAAGCGAGTACCCTTGTCTCCGAATTTCGGTGTCCAACCTACATTTTTGACAGGACTTCTAGTCGATACAAACTTGGAGACTCGAACTATAGAGACCTACAGACCTCCTCCCCCGCCTGTTCCTCCTTATGATGTGGACCAAGGGCATGTGCAGTCTCCACCTGCCACCCAAGAAATTGGTGGAGATAAGAATGGTGCAGGTTCACGAGGAAGAGAACTTGAATCTGTTGAAAGCTCGACCCATAGTACCACTGGATCTACTGAAAAGACTGAAGAACTAAAGGAAATTCAAATCTGTATTGCGATTGCTTTGACGGAAAAACTTGAAATTAAGCTTTCAAAATCAGTGGATGATGCTCCTTTTGTGATAGAGGAAGATGTGTGCCCTACTTGTCTTGAAGGTAACAAATCCCATTTTCAATCCGGAAGCATGTGCAGCAGATACCCATTTATGGTTCTCTTTTTGGACTTCATGGATCAGAGTGTAAGATGTTCAAAAGTGTTTCTGATGGTTTCTGTTATTTTCTGCAGAATATGATGATGAAAATCCCAAAATGATGACGAAATGTGATCACCATTTTCACCTATCCTGCATTCTTGAATGGAAGGAGAGAAGTGAGACTTGCCCTGTCTGCGATCAGGTTTGTGTAACACCAGTACAGTTACAGTGTCCACCTAACTTTTAGGTGTTATTCCATTGTAAGCTTCATTTTGAACTGGTTGACTCATTCTTTCCGCCTTTCTCATCATGCAGAAGATGATACTTTTGTCCCCTATCGATATTGACTCGATCTCCACTTGAACAATTATCCTCCTTGACATGCAATATTGCACAGATGGACATCTGGTTTGCTGGAAGACCCCTGTTTTGCTTTACAGCGACTCAGAAACATGCTAGTTCTGACGGTTAAGACCATATGTTTTTCTTGTGCTTGCTCTCGTATAAATACTGTAAAGTAAATAAAATGTGGGTCCCGCATTATACCCAAATTAGTGGTCTTAGGCATATTTAATGCTAAAGCTATAACTTAGAGTTATAAGTCATAATTTAAGTTATAATTTAGTTTTTTGATGTTTTAATGGTTTGAGCTATTCTATAAGCCAAAACATAAAGTTATATTCCCTATCTAATTTAGATCACCCTCTTGATAGAGAAAGCTATAGTTCTTTAAGTTTTATTTAGCATATTTTATATTTTATTCACATATATTGTATAAATATTTTATATATTTCACACACACACAAAAAAAAACCATTAATTTATAATTGAGTTTTTCATAAAAACAATATATGTCCAACTAAAGTTTTAATTTTTTTGTAACTTTTTAATTTTTTTGAAAGTTTGATGTTTATAGCTTATAACTCATTTCTTAAAATCATTTTGACATTCATAAATTTTATAACACCATGTATGGACATAAATTTGTTCATTTACCAATGATTTTATATTCGTGTCAAATAATATATTTATACAAAATTATATATAAAATTTATTATTTTTTCTCTTATTTTGCTTTTGCATATAGCTTTGCACCACTAACAACTAATTATAACTTTCTCTCTTATTAAGATTATGACTTTACCATTAAAGATGTCCTTAGACCTTAAGTGTAGATGTCGACATCACATTCTCATATATGCCTAGTTGGCTTCCATTGTCATCCTCCTTGGTACAAGCCGTCTTTGTCAGATCTTACTATTGGGAAGGACAGATTGCAGTGCTCACCTTATGCTTGCTAAATAGTTACACAAAATCAGTAAAATGAAATGTATAGGAAACTTGTTTCCAGTTGGGTATAGGAGTATGTCATTATCAGTTGTTGGTATAGATTAGATACAGGTCTTCATCTGTTATTGATGACTAGCAAAACCAAGATCAGTCTTCTTACTTGTTTGTGGTTCCAACTGTAATCTTCTATATATATAAATGAATTGAATCCGCAACACATAACAAATTTTTTCGTTGCAAATTTGTGTGAAATGAATGGACGTATTTGCGATGTCACGCTGTGAATGAAAATGATAACACATGTTATTGGGTATTTACCATTGGACCCCGAAAGTTTTAAAAATGGCAACCTGACAACACATGAGAATCTAGTCTAATAATAATATTTCATCCTTAACACACAAACAACAACAAAAAATTTCGTTGTTAAAGTTTAAAATTAGTCAGCCCACCTCACTCGGCCCACCATCCCGACTCAGCCCGCCATTCAGTCCAAAAATTAAAAAATTATTCAAAAATTTAAAATTAGAAATTTAAAATTAAATTAAAAATATTACAATTAAAAATTAAAAATTTCATATTGAGAATTTTGTGAGTAATTAAATGGAGAAATTATTTTTTACTTAAAAAATCAGAACGGGAAACATAGGGAAAATTTAGAAAAATCGAACAAAAATATACATAAAAATGTATGTTCACGCCAAGATGCCGTCGGGACGACGGGTTCACATCTAGTGTTTTCTATAATAGCTGAGCTTGTGATAAATCTAGTTGTTCTTACCATGAAGAAGGCACGTATAGGTGTAAGTGGTCATTGAAAGCCACTTAAGTTGGGGATTTCACCATCTTGTGAGTCGAGCAAAAAGATAAAACACCATCATATCACACCATTGAACCCCAACAGGTGATTCATACATGGCCATTTCGTCGCTTTTGAATTTGGGAGTACTGAGAATCTCACTAAAAAATCAATAGATGCTGGCATGTCTATGATTCTCTTTTCCAAACATCTATGTATCTTGAATCTTCCTTGATGCTTAAGCTTCTGTCTTCAAATGCTCAATTCAACTCCATTGTCGATTTTTTTTTTTTTTATTAAACTCCATTGTCAATCATCCTCTGCATATTCATTCATCCACACTCCTTCAATGGGCTTCTTCAACTGGACCCATTAGGAATCGCGCTTTAATCGGAATTACGAGGTTTAAAACACCGTCGTTTCTCTTCCTTAACTTACAATGAGGTCACCCAACAGTTCAAAATTATCAACAAAATAACGTAAAAATCCAAATCGTCAGATCAAAAAATAATTCATTGAATACAAAAATTAATTATTTTCTATTTATTGTTTTCTTTGAAGTCAAATTTATCTTCTTCATCGTCATTCATCCTCATCCAATTCGACTCGTCCGACGTTCCTCTGAGTTTCGAATCGCAGCGACCTATCGCCGCTCCGATCCTCCATCACCCAGTTCGCTTGATCTCTGCGGTAAAACAACTCATCAACATTTTAAAGATTCAATTTTTATATTGTAATTAAAAAGACAAAATTGTTACACTGTCTAATTTTGTTTTTTTCCTGGACCAGAGGATAATTTGAGTTATCCAAAATACTTCGTTTATTTAATCGAGAGACTTCGCTGTGAATTAGGGTTTCGTTTCTGTTTTTTTTTTTCGTTCCTTTTTTTGTTTACGTTCTGAGATCTGATTTGATTTGATTTGATTGAGCGTGGTGTTGTGTGGTAGTTTTGTGTTTAGGATTTTTGTATGGCTCGGTTGGTTCTACCGTACAGAAGCTTCGGGTTGTCGAGGACTAATCTGCTGGGATTGATCTCTGCCGCACATGTGATTCGTTGCACTCAATTTTGCATTTGCTAATTTTTTTCGTTTGGTGTATTTCTGAGTGTGAGAATGTTGCATTTGCCTGGTAGAACTGAGTTTTTGTTGTTTCGGTCTTTTGTGTTAGATGTATGGACATGTGCTAGTTAGGTCTCTTGAATTCATTTTTGTTTTGTTTTGTTTTGATGAAATTATGTATTATATAATTTGATCTTAAGACAACTGAAATTCATTGTTTTTAGCAGGTACAGGCTTCAACTCGCAGCTGTTTAGTGAGACCTCACTTGCCTTTTACATCAAAGGTTTGAGGAATTTAGATGTGTTATTACATATTTTTGACATCATGAACAATTGTTTTATGATGCCTCCTTCATGGTTACCTAGGTTTTCAGCCGAAGAAGTCAGTGCTTTCCATACTCGTCGTCAAATGTAAGTTTTGAGTAATGGAATATTTTTTGTACTTTCAAAGCGTTAGTATTGTTCGTTGTTGTTGTATCTGATCTTCGGTTGAATGTAATGTTTTAGTTACATTACTGACAACTGTATTTTGTACTTCATGTCTTCATGAAATATATGTAGCGAGGAAAACAAGTTGGGAAGCGGTTGATTTGTTCAGTTGCTACAGAACCTGTACCCAAGCAAGTTGAAGAATCCAAAATGGAGACTCCAAAGGAAATCTTTTTGAAGGACTACAAGAAGCCTGATTACTACTTTGATACGGTAAATTAGCACTGCCGCTATCTTCAATTTTCCTTTGTCATGGTGAGTAGTGATATCCTCCGCGTCTACAATAATCTGATCATTTCTTTTTAATCTACTTTTCAGGTTTATTTGAAGTTTGCATTGGGTGAGGAGAACACAATTGTATCTTCTGAGATTGTTGTTGTCCCAAGAGTTGAAGGTACCCCTTAAGAATATTTTTCATTGGTGTGTCTGTGGACATCCTGAACTTTCTGATAACATTTTTCTATGTCACAGTTACGGGTTACCCAATCTAGAATGTTTTGAATTGGGGAAAAAGTTGTTTTGTAGCTTAGGAGATCAGTTGTGTTTGAAGTAGTTGATTCCACAATCATTTTTCGTTGTTAGTGCGAAGTTACGTCCAGTAAATCAATGTTTTGAAAAGGCGTATGTGAATTGTGAACTAGGAGACATCCACGTGTAGCATCAAGCTTAGAAGTTGATATAATCTAACTCTTGACTCTTTAATTTCCTAATAAATTCAGGTTCCTCTTCTCCATTGGTGCTGAATGGAGAGGGCATGAAACTGGTCTCCATCAAAGTTGATGGCAAAGAGATCAAGGTACAAGTCTGTGTCCTTTTCCAAATCGTAGTTTCCCTTTGTGGCATTGTTTGAAACCAAGGTTTTGTGTGCCATTTGCGATTTTAATCGTATTTTTGTTTTTTGACCTCATAGGAGGGTGAGTTCCTATTAGGCTCCCGCCATCTGACCCTTGTGTCACCTCCGAGTTCAAAGTTCACTTTGGAAATTGTCACTGAGATATGCCCACAGAAAAACACGTCTTTAGAGGTGAGCATTACCATTGGATTAACTCTTGGTATGTTGTCATTAGATACGGTTGTCCTCAAATGCTTCGATCATACTGCAGGGTTTATATAAATCATCAGGAAATTTCTGCACACAATGTGAAGCTGAGGGTTTCCGCAAGATAACTTATTATCAGGTTGCTTGTTCAGTTGATTAGTTCTTACTTCATTTATATACGTCTCCTTATAGTTTCACTAATACTCTGCCTTTTTTATCAACTCTCAGGACCGACCCGATATCATGGCGAAATACACAGTTCGCATTGAAGCTGACAAGTCCCTGTACCCTGTGCTTCTGTCTAATGGAAATCTTCTTGAGGAAGGAGATCTTGAGGTAATAGCGTACTTATCATTCAGGGAAAGTGGCAAATGCACTGCAAAATGAACTTTTGTCATTAGATTTTATTATATTTTCTTGATCTGCAGGGTGGAAAGCATTATGCCTTATGGGAGGACCCCTTTAAGAAGCCATGCTACTTGTTTGCTCTTGTTGCTGGACCTCTGGAAAGTAGGGATGACACATTTGTTACCCGTTCTGGAAGGAAGGTATCCCTCAGGATTTGGACTCCACCTCAAGATGTGTCTAAGACCGCTCATGCCATGTATTCTTTGAAGGAAGCCATGAAGTGGGATGAAGAGGTCAGTACCTGAATTCGGCAACTTCATGTTTGCTCTAATTAACGGTGTGTGTAATCGATCAATACTGAATTGCATTGTTAGAACAACGATTTAATTGTTTCATTTAGGTTTTTGGCTTGGAGTATGATCTGGATCTCTTCAATATCGTGGCCGTGCCAGATTTTAACATGTAAGCTCCTCATTCATGTTGTATTATAGAAATATCTGTATTAGCCTTTCAATCTTTTAAGCTAACAGATAACATTGTTTGTCAGGGGAGCCATGGAAAACAAGAGTTTGAATGTATGCAACCTTTTGCTGATTTTTGTCTACTTGCGCAGTGATTTCTATCTTCTCGTCAACTAACTCCAGTCATGTTGCAGATATTCAATTCTAGGCTTGTTTTGGCATCACCGGAAACAGCATCAGATGCGGATTATGCAGCAATATTGGGTGTTATTGGGCACGAGGTATTGTAACAATTTTTGAATCTGTCTTTATTATTTTAGTTTGAGACGCAGATATAGTTCTAACCCTGCTCATATCATTTGCTGTGCAGTATTTCCACAACTGGACTGGAAATAGGTATGCTTATTTCCAAGCTTTTCTCAAAGCAGTTTTCTTTCTTGTTGTGTACACTTGTTACATGTTACTGGATAATCTTGGATTGGATCGTTCCACCCTTGTCAGATTTAAATTATGCGATGTATGTTTCATGAATATGATTTTTCCCCTTCAGAGTTACATGTCGCGACTGGTTCCAGCTTAGTTTGAAAGAGGGGCTCACAGTTTTCCGTGACCAGGTAAAAGATTCTTCAACATGCTAGCTGATTTTGAAGGTTGGAATTTTGTTATTCTTTGCAGTTCCTGACTGTATTGCTTCCAGGAATTTTCGTCTGATATGGGTAGCCGTCCAGTCAAACGCATTGCTGATGTTTGCAGGCTTCGGAGTTCCCAATTTCCTCAGGTATTGTCACTGTCTTCTTTATGGAATGACTGTTTTATCATTGATATTGATCGTGACTTTAATATAAAAACATTACATGATCTTTTCAGGATGCGGGTCCAATGGCGCATCCAGTGAGACCACATTCTTACATTAAGGTATAGCCTACAGTCTGTTTTTGCTTGTTCCACTACAGGCACATTGATTCGAACAGTTGTGGTATTGATTGTATTCCCTTTTACTCTACCGCAGATGGACAACTTCTACACAGGCAAGTGCTGCGGATCCACACTTTTGATTTTCAGGCCCATGTCTATACTTGATTTTATAATTGTTGTTTAATCTTTGATTGTTTGGCTTTGGGCCTCTTCTCAAATATCTTTTCCATATTCTAACGTGTTCACATTTTTTTGGGGGGCAACCATATGCAATATGCTGGTCAATGGTCATCTAATGTCTTATTTATCAACTTTCAGTGACTGTAAGTCATTTCCGGCTCTTTTCGAACTTCAAAGTTTTTATTTTGGCTTTTTACACTCAGTTGACGAAAGTATTAATAATTCCTCTTTAATGTTTCAGGTGTACGAAAAGGTTTGAATTATTGGCATCCCTACTTAATCACCTCTCCATGTCTCTCTTCAGTCTTACATCATCTAACAAAGCAATTTTTTAGGGTGCTGAAGTTGTTAGGATGTACAAAACTTTGTTGGGACATGAAGGATTCAGAAAAGTAAGTGAATGCAGTATGTCATAATTTGATGATTAGTGGTGGTTCTTTGACAGACAGGTCTAATGTTAATCATTGCTGCTGAATTACCTTTTATGTCAGGGAATGGATCTTTACTTCAAGAGGCACGATGGGCAAGCTGTTACCTGTGAGGATTTCTTTGCATCGATGAGGGACGCCAATGACATTGATTTTTCTAATTTCCTATTGTGGTATGCATGTGTGGCTTCTGAACTCTACTTCTTTCGCAAGTTCTTCACATTTTTCACGATATATGTGATGCCACTTTATAGGTACTCACAGGCGGGGACACCTTCTCTAAAAGTCACTTCTACCTATGATGCTGAGGCTAAGACATATAGTCTAAAATTTAGGTTAGGTTACCCTCCTTTTTGTCTTGCCGTTTGAAAGCTGCAGTATCGCCATTGCAGCTTGAATGATATCATCTCTATTTCAGTCAAGAAGTACCTCCAACTCCTGGCCAACCAACCAAGGAGCCAATGTTCATCCCAGTGGCTATGGGTTTGCTTGATTCGAATGGAAAGGATATGCCTCTCACTTCTGTATATCACGATGGAAGACTGCAATTTATTGCAAGTAAGAGTGAGCCGGTCTACAGTACAGTTCTTCGAATTACAAAGGTTGGATCTTATTTCATATAACACAATCGTAGTTGCTATTCTTATGTCATAGCTAGGCTTGCATGTACAGTTGGTACAGTTGGTTGTTTCATTTGTGCACACACTGATTGAAGTTCACTGACACTCTCTGTATTTTATCTACGATAACCAGAACGAAGAGGAATTTATTTTCTCCGATGTATCTGAGCGTCCCGTCCCATCATTGTTGAGAGGATACAGTGCACCTGTCCGTCTTGAATCTGATTTGACCGACAGTGATCTTTTTTTCCTACTTGCCCATGACTCTGATGAGTTTAACAGGTATGTGTGTCATATATTTAGTTGTTGTGTTTTCTGAAAGTGGTGCTATCAAGTGAACTATCTAATTGTTATGAGTTAGGTGGGAAGCCGGACAGATACTGGCTCGGAAGTTGATGTTGAATTTGGTGGTTGATTTCCAAGAAGGCAAACAGTTGGCTCTGAATCAAAAGTTTATTGAAGGGCTTAGAAGCACATTATCGGACTCGAGCCTTGATAAAGTATGTTCACCAAACTTTCACACGCACAAAAATACTGCGATACCTGCTTGCTTGGTGCATAATGAATTCACGCAATTACGGGATTCTTCCTTTCGTGTAGGAGTTCATTGCAAAAGCGATTACTTTGCCTGGAGAAGGGGAAATTATGGACATGATGAAAATAGCGGATCCTGATGCTGTTCATGCTGTTAGAAAATTTATCAGGAATCGGCTTGCTACTGAGTTGAAGGGAGAACTCCTGTCTACAGTAAGCTGACCTAGTATTATTTTAGTTAGAATATTCAGAACTAAGGTTTTTGTTTAGCAACTGCCCTCTTACCTTGCAAGCCTTTGTTAAAATGAAAATAGGTAAAGGCCAACCAAAGCTCAGAGCCTTATGTTTTCGATCATGCTAACATGTCGAGACGTGCACTGAAGAATGTTGCTATTGGTACTAGTCAATCAGCAAACACATCATCTTGTTCTCTGGCCAATTGTGAATAACAACTGACCGTGTTGTGTGTGTTTTTTGTATTTAGGATATCTTGCTTCGCTGGACGATCCTGAAATTGCTGAGCTTGTACTTAATGAGTACAAGGCTGCAACTAACATGACAGACCAGTTTGCAGCTTTGGCTGCCTTATCTCAGAAGGCCGGGACAACACGCGATGATGTCCTGGCTGACTTCTACAACAAATGGCAGCATGACTATCTGGTAAGAATCAATAACTGTTCATTCTTTTATAGTGTTCCTCAGCATTTTCTGTTAGGTTCATCCTATTTATGTATTCACTTATTCAGGTTGTTATCAAATGGTTTTCTCTACAAGCTGCGTCCGATATTCCTAGTAATGTCGAAAACGTCCGTAAGCTCTTGAGTCACCCAGCATTTGACATTCGCAATCCAAACAAGGTGGATCCTTTAATCCTTTTTCGTTTATTTACTAATGACATTGTGGGTATGACATGCTTCTTACGGATATTTGAAACTGTCATGGATCAGGTCTACTCATTGATTGGAGGGTTCTGCGCATCTCCTGTGAATTTCCATGCTAAGGACGGATCAGGTTACAAGTTCCTGGGAGAGCTTGTTGTCCAGCTTGACAAAATCAACCCTCAAGTGGCCTCTCGAATGGTTTCCGCCTTCTCCAGATGGAAACGATATGATGAGACCAGACAGAACCTCTCAAAGGTAAAATACATATTTGCAGATAATAATACTTCACACTGCCACAATCTCTCAAATTCTCCATGTTTATAAGTTTGCATTATCTGATGTTGCAGGCACAACTGGAGATGATATTGTCTGCTAATGGATTATCCGAGAATGTCTTTGAGATCGCATCCAAGAGCTTGGCTGCCTAGTTCCCCAACACTGTCTCTTACAAACTCACCAGACTCCCAAGTCTACCAATAATGCCATGTTGCACTTGTGAAATTATAATTGAGTTATGAACTAAGAAATCTCAGTCGAGGTCGTCAAGAACCGTTTGAATCAATAGAATACTTGGGAGTTGGTTTATTAGCCACTGCAACAATCTCAAGCTTCAGCAAATTTCTACACACACAAAGTTCCAAATCCTTGGTACAAGATGATGGCAATTGAAAAACACATGATAAATTTAGGCAATGGTTGATGAGTTGAAGTGATTCAAGATGATCAAATTTGTAGGAGTTGTGCTTGGACGGAATGGATCTGATGACAATCTGGAGGTAGTGAGCAGGTCGCCAATGAATGGTCCAACCCAGAAGATCCACTGAAATGAAAACACAAGATCAGACAAACATCGTCACAAAGTAGGGTTGAAAAAAATTGATGAAAATATGTCAAGCTGTGGTAGTTACGTGATCACCCCAAGCGGCGTCTCGTTTGACTATGTCAAGTGGTGCGAAGGAGCTCAACAGCTTCCGTCCATGGATTTCGGCATTGGTGAGAAGTCCTATAACTAAACGTCGTCGTTAGTGAGAAGTCCTACTTTAAAAGCCGGCGTTTGGTGCAGTCGTAAGGCTAATTTGTACGTATATAATATTAAGGCTAAATCAACAAGTACAAAGTTTTTCTTGTATTTTACGCATGTAGTTTACAACACCATCCGAGCTAGACGATGAGCTTCGGAGCTAACTTTAGACTGGACTGATGGTTGGACTATGTAGCAAAACTGGGATTGACAGGAAATGCGTACGTAGGGCTGCTATCACATTTTCTTGTCATCGAGATTCGAGGGAAATATTTATTCTACTCTACCTCGTGTTTATTCTACTCTATCTCTGATGAAATTTATCACAAGATATGTGTTTACTCCAAGGAAATATTTGAGCTACCTCTGAGCTCCAAACTTAAGATCGGTCCATCTTCGTCTTTACAAACTTATACACCACCTTTGAGTGCTTGAAAGTATTCGGACCAGATTTTACGGCTTTTGCTAAGAGTTCTGCTTATGAGCTGTTTATCCAAGACACCTCTGTATTCAGGTTACATTTTTCTAATTTAATATTTTGTCCATGCTTCATGATAATAAAGTTCTAATGTTATATATATATATATTCTACTCTACCTCGTGCAGCGAGCTTTTGCAAGAATATGGAAACAAGATGATGGAGTTAGAAAAGGAATTTATTCAGATTGTCCTGAGAAGTTCGGGAGCTGATTTCCAGAAAAAGTTCAATGAAACATATTTCACCCGTTGCCATGGATATTACAGGCTGGTAAGCTACACACCGCCTGTAGAAGAGAAAGAAGCTGAAGGGCTCGGAATGCACACAGACATGAGTTGTATTACAATTCTTTTTCAGGACGAGATTGGTGGTTTACCAATGAGGTCTAAAGAAGGTCAATGGATGGATATCGTACCAACTGAAAATTCTATGGTTGTGAACATTGGTGACCTTATGCAAGCTTGGAGAAATGATCGACTAAGGTCATGCGAACACAGAGTCATTCTGAAGCATAATATTAACCGGTTCTCTCTGCCGTTCTTTTGATCTTTTTCCGTATGACATGGTCATATCTTCTTCTGATGAAGTCGTGGGAAATGAAAACCAAGGCTTTATAAGCCATTTGTTTGCAGAGACTACATAAATTTCAGGGTGAGTAACAAAGAAGGAAATTTCGAAACAAGTTGGATTCAACGTCAGGGATTTCGCTGGAGCCACAACTGAAACATCCTATTCCTAGCAGAAGCCATGAACCAATGCTCCTCATTGTATGATATTTTAGCATAGGTCCTAGTTTTCCGAAGTGAACTTCTTTGCAACATCTTACATGGGTTGATATCTGTACTGCTTCTTCACGTTATACGGTTTGGCTTGCAGCTTATGTATCATCATATCTGTCTTGAAAAGTGAGCGACTTTTGATTAAGAGAGCTTAGAATTAGGAAGGCGTCGTCACAGGTAGTAACTACTTGGTATGAGTTCTAAGGTTACCATACTCTTAAGTGCTCTGAACTATCGTGCTCTGTAGTTTTCGCCTGATCATTCCTAATGATGGAGATCTTGATCCTTTAAACTGCACACAAAAGCACATTGGAAAACAGGTCACAACACTACTCGCATGGTAACTGCAATGGGATTCAAAGTTCAAAATGCATATGCAGAAGTGTGCGCACCTTGGATTTGGCTGTGAGCTGAAACATCCCGTTAATAGTAGAAGACTGAACTGAATGCGAATCTAACCTGAGACAATTCATCACATCCATCACTTTGAGTAACAGGCATTCTCTCCAACAGCATCTCATCTCGATCATCACATTACTATCAACTATGCTGACATGGATGTATTCAGTGGAGGTCTCTTTTGATGTTTTCAAAGTGGCTTGGAGCCCTACTTCATCCATATGGCTAGCCTTCCTTTTGTTACTCGATGGATTGATTTCGCTAGAGCTTCGGTTAGTCTTGTTGCTATCGGATGTTTGCTGGACGGTGTCTTGTGGTTCTTTAGGCATAGATGTGTCATGGAAATCTGCTGATTCTTTGGAAGATTCCAATGTCTGGACTTTCTTCTCGAGCTCTTTTAAATACATGATTGTGGCATCTAGAAGCATTACATTGTCGACCTACAAGTTTCGAAATTTCTGTTTCAAAAAGTTGTAATGAATGTAAAGAATAGAAAGGCGTGGGACTTACGAGCTGAGACTAACCTTGTTATCGATTGGAACGAGTGATTGAAGAGCTGCAAATTTATCGTGTAATACATTTTGCTGCACGGTCGTTGGTGGTACATGGTGTGCATCCAATTCATCAGGATCGGTTTTCGGGACATCATACTTGTGATGCATTTTACTGACTTCAAACAGTGCTTTTTTGAGCATCACCTGAGACTGAGAAGTGCCATTTCTAGGCCAAGAACTTCCTCCTAGTCCAACTTGATTCCACTTACGAAAGCTCGAATCTTTCTTGCAGCATCCAACCCGAGGTCCTAAACCCAACTGGTCAGAACTTTTGAAGAGAGTCGATATGACACTTTGGTAGTGCACATCGTCTGATCTTTCATCAAGTGACTGCAGTCTTGCGTACTCCGTGGGACACGGAGTATAACAGTCATTGAGCTTTTCGATCTTTAAAGCGGGTCTCTTTGTTTTTGCAAAAGTTTGAGACACGCAATCACTTGAGTTAATGGAGTTATGAAAGCAGTTACTGAAGTCTTCATCGACAAAATGCCAACTTTGAACCTGTGAAGCTCCTCCATTCATCATGAAAGAGTCGTCAACTTGATCTCCTGCGACCTTGCTTGTACTGTTGTCTAAAGATGATGAGTCCAGCTCTTCGCATTCTTCAATTGTGTCCAAACTTGCGTCCAGATAGTCGTGATCTAGCTCAATTCCAGCAAGGTCCATATCATCATTGATTAGGATTCCAGTTTGTAAAGACATGTTTGGAACCATTGGCTGTGGAAGGATGTCCAAGAACGAAGCTTTGATGTGTTCAATCAGATTCAGATCTTCCAGAACCTGAGTAATTGTCGTGTAGTTCAGAGTTCATGATACCAAAATGCACGCAATATCTGAGCAGCTTCAATTACTTTAAAGTTTATATGAAATTACCAGCTCAGTTACGCCCATTTCCACCACACCTCCGAAGAACGGAAAGCAAGCTACAGTCTGCAATTTTTACAAACATTTATTAGTCCAAGACATCAGGCAGAAACATGAAACAGTTAACTGTTTAGATGCTACCGGAACTCTCATCATAAATGGACAGAGAATGAGAAATGAGCTTTATCAACCGTACCTGAATGTCTGCGCTCTGGATAGGATCCACAATAATCCGGACAAAGGAAACAAAAGCGTACAATCAGTTCTTCCATCTTGTGCATACGGCAAGTATGATGCAATAGGAGCTGAGTTATATAACAATAAGAACAAGGAAATGTGTTACCTTTGCTAGCAGAGAGCGAGTAAATAGTTTGTTGTCGACAATGTGAGCATTGGAGAACCAGATCGGCTGTCCTAATTCAAATGTTTTTCCAGGCAACCTGAAGAACCAAACGTATAAATGCACCTCTAGAACGACTGACATGAGATTCATTAGTTTACATATCTGTGATTACTATAAAATAGGATGTAAAGAGGAGTAATTACCCTTGGCCGATGTTGAACGCGAAGGACATGCAAACCAAGTAGTACCATTCAGTATCAGTAAGATCTTCGGGAGATAATGCAGCTGAAGGTCTTCTAGCATGTGAGTTACTTTCACCGGCACCGGCAGCAAGAGACTCGTAAAGCTCCCTCAACTGGTCACTTCTTTGAGAATTAATCAGGTCTGCATTCAGTTCTTCAGATTGTGTAGTTTTCCTCGTCTTTATATCTCCATTGTAGTACCCACTTCCCCATTCCAGCAGCCTTACACACAATTAGCGAAAATCTGAATAAAAATCTTTCAATCCGCACGAACAATAATCTTGCTTCTGATTCACCCAAACTTAGAGAATGAAAGGAATGCCAATGGAAAAACTTAGGTTTCTAAAAAAAAACCTATTCAAGCGTTTCGCGTACTCAGGAATCTTCGAACTTAGTTTGGTAAACAAACAACCAAATAAGCCTATATACTTATCTAACTAAGATGGCTTTAGGATTTCAAAGTTGCAATCTTTATGCTTTCCAGGTCAATTACAAGCGAAATGAATGACACCCATTTGCAGAAAAAGTGGACCCAAATAATTAAAAGTAATGCATCCCAAACCTCCAACAAAGCCATTTAAATGAAAAAAGAGAGTACTACACTTTATCAAGAACATCCTCAACTTTTCAAAAAGGCACAATGATAGATAAAAGTGGACTGAAGACACAGCCAGCTACAACCAGAAATGAAACTTGTGGTAATAATATACCTTGGTTGAGTGATGGAGATAGACCAAAAGATTGCATAACTCCATTGATAACATCTAACAGCCCATGCAAGTTGCTTAATTCTCAGATCCTCAAACCCAACCATTCTCTCTTCTCCAGCTCTAAAGCTCTAACCTTTAACTCACCGCTAGCTCTCTTCTGGAAATAACACTCAAAGCTCAAAATTCTCCACAATATCAAAAGGGCTCCTTTCCTCACCTCTGGAATCTGGGCCACACCATATACTGATATACTTAAAGCCCTTCACTTGCTTCCTCCTCTAAAACCCTCGATCACCTTTTGGATAAACTCAATGCAAAAAAGGAGCTGAGACAACTACAGCAAGTAATAAAAATGAGAGTGCAAGCACATAAATGAAGCTATTAAATTCATAAACATAGGAAATGAGCCAGCAAAACATACCAGGTAATATTAAATTTTGGGAAGAGAAGAAGAGAACAGCGTACACCAGTTACTCCACTTAGAGAGATGGAGAAGAGACTTCAAACCAATAAAAGCAATGCCTTTCAGATTTTGTTTTATATGGTTGTTGAGGTTCATATTAAAATTTTCAGTCCTTTTGTCCCCCCCCCCCAAAAAAAATTCCAATTCTATTTTCTGGAAGAACTAATGCTAATTTCTTATCTTAACCTTAGTGTTCATCATGTGCTACATTAAGTTATAATAAGATCAAAATTATCAGAAAGCCAACAGTGTGACTAAGTATTACAGACATACAGCAAAGGCAGTAAGCATTAAAGAAACCATATGCTGTCGTCTTCTTCTAGTCATCCAATAAATTCCATGTTACATTCTTAACTCTTTCCCATTAATCTCAAATTGTTATCCTTGTGTCACACACAAAGATTGGTATTCAGAATCTAATCCGGTCTATCCTCAGTCTAGTTGTTACTTGACTCGACTCTCGATGAGCATCTTCGCTTACAAGCTCCGTCTTCTTAAACCATTCTAACATGGCGCTAAAAGACTACACTGACATGTAGTATATCCCGTTCAAATATTCTCTAGGCAGCCTGTAAGCTGTAATTGTAACGCCCCGTAACTGAAAATTGCGAGTAACAGTATATAAAGATAATAACAATGTAAACAGAAAATGGCATATGAAGAAATTAAGCAAGTACTGTGAAAAAATATGCCAAAAGTGAATAAAAATAAAACTCCTGACGTTGGAGTTTCTGATACCTAAAGAACAGGGAATATAAATCTTCAAGAAAAGCTGTTCGTTACCTAAAAATGTAAAGAATCTCAGTGAACGTATATTGAAAAATTAGTAACCTTTTTAATGGCCTTACAGTTAATCACATTCCTCGTCTTGTCGGTTATGGTAGATTCTTTGTTGGATTAATATATTTGTTCTCTATAGATTTTCTTTTGATTTTCTATTTTTTCTCTCTCTAGATTTCAGGTTTTATTCAGTGAGCTGTTTTTGCTAACTTTTCCTTATTGCTGAGAATATCATGTGGTGGTTAAGGAATGAAGTTGAGATCAAAGGAAAGGGTGTTGGAGGGGGGGCCTTGGGAGGAATGATAAATGAAATTAGGTAGAAAGGAAAGAATGATTTGGCTTTGTGAATGTTAACGACAAGGTTAGGTAACAACCAGTCAAAGGCGGCTACAAAGTTAGTTCAAGGCTTCTCAGAAGGGTTTATTATCAGAAATCATCAGTAAAATATGAATTTTTTTGATAGGCACCCTATAAAATATGATATTATCAATAGTCATCCATTAAAATATATTTTTTATCAATAGTCACACATATAAAAATAATCAGTTCAATAAACACCCACCCATCGAAAAATAATTAAAAAAATAAAAAAACTCAAAAACATTCAAAACTTCATAAAACAATTATAAAAAAGTTACCCATTTAGTTTCATATTTAACAAAAAAAATTGTGTCTTAAGAATATTTTTGTATAAATTTAATTCGATATTTCAAAATATTATTAAATTTTAGCACAAAAGTTTATCAAAAATATAAAAAATTGTTCAATAGTTTTCAATTACTGTTTTGAACGTCTCTGAATTTTAACATAAAGTTATGATTTCATTTGTTATTTTTTATTGAACAAATTGTCGATGAGTGAGTGCTTATTGAACTGATTATTTTTATATGGGTGACTATGAGTAAAATAATATTTTAATGGGTGACTATTGGTAATATCACATTTTACGGATGACTATCAAAAAAATTCATATTTTACTAGTGATTTTCGATAATTAACCCTTCTCACAATGATGAAACATTTTTAATATGAAAAAGAGACATTTTTCAAGAAGTGGTTCACACTCAGAGACTTAATAATCAGATATTAAGTGCACGAGCACGGATGATGTTTCCAGTTAAACAAATGCTTCTTGTTCATTTTCTAATCACACCTTGTCGCTTACTATTTATTAAAAGAAATGGAAATAATTTACCTTAATGAAATCCAAGGGTAAGAATCCATATGGTTAACAGTATTTGGAAACGATAAGAGGCGGAAAAGTTACAGTGAAACTAAATGTATGGTTGGATAACAGACCGGAGACAAATGCAAAGACTTTGTTAAAAGGCGGAGAGATTCATGGAAGTCGTAGCAGCCTATTTACCGCTGAGTCGAGAGTATCAACTGTCTTCCTCAAGTACTTTCTGTAACATTGCTCTAGGAAAACATTAGGGGTCATCAAAATTTGGGTCTACCAATGTATTAAATAAAATAGCATTAGCTAATATCTATATATATATGTATGCAATTAGCAACTTCAAAGGTGGTGGGGCTAAAGTGGAACGTTGGATGAGGATACTACTTGTTTGTCAATAATTGAAAAGTAGAGTAACATGTATAATATGTAAACACTGAGGAAGGATACAGCTGTGCAGCTAAATTATCAGCACACTTCATTTCCTCGTTCAATCTGCACAATCAAATGTGAAATATCCTTCATTAGACACGAATATATGAAAAAGTTGTATTGGCTTCTTTGTAAGGATATTTGACGGTTACTGAAGGAGAACACCGCCGAATAAGTGAGAATATACTCTGAAACTTAGCACATTAATTTGCACAGTTTAATACTTCCAGTTTTATATTTGCCAAGTTCATCATACATTCTTGATCACATCTACGACGAAAGGCCACTTAACAATAACATGCCCAAGTGTCAGTCCCATCTTGACTGATAATACTGGTATGTCAATGGATTCCA
>JAWWMW010000201.1:201873-214715 GCA_035048345.1 Echeveria elegans | reverse complement strand
GGTTCGACACTAGGTCACCCCTAGTTTTTATAAATTTCTTTTGACTTGCGATATACTACCATTTACCACACGTCAGTCACTTTAATTAAACACTGTCCATTTAATCCAAATCTTCTACGCCTTCAATTAGGATAAAAATTGAAAATTGGAATGCCGAAAGATTCGAGATTCATCCAAATATGCTTGCGAAGAAGTAGCGTCACGACGAATCTGGCCTCGATTGCTGCAATGTTGAAGTGTGATAGAGCGAAGTAGACGATGGAACCTATCAGAGGGCAGAGAGTGGCTATACAGGATGCGGAGGTAGCCGATGGTAGATTTAAAGGTTGCGGATGCGCCAGAACGACAAAAGTGGAAGGAGAGAATTCGGCTTCGACGAGAGCGTCTGAACCGTCGTTTCCCCACCCTCAAATTGTAATTTAACATTTAGGCTTTTGTACACATCATGTATTTGAATTCATGGAGTTCTTCTTTCTGAGGTTTCAATTTTCAAATGCTCACTTCGACTCACTTCGACATACTCTCATGTTCGATCCCCCTCCTCACATGTGGTCTCTCATTTTTGTGCTTAAATATTGACTTCAAATTTGTTGTGAACTTTAATCATTAATGAGTTTATTCAGATGGTCTTGGTGAAGCTGACATGAAATCAAAATATCAGAATTGAATGCTTCTTCGGTATTGATCGACAATGAAATTTGACGAATAATTATAAGTTACTAGCCTACCGTCCGTTATTTCTATCCGATTCTCTTTAAGTGCGAAATCTTTTCGGCATAATTTTTTATTTTAATGTTTATTTTAAATTTTTTTACGTTTTATTTTATAAAAAAATTTCTTATATTTTTTCCGTGTCTCCACTTGATTACTTTTTTTATTTTTAATGTTTATTTTTTATTTTTTTTGTATTATTTTATAATATTTGAAGTTTGGGACTTCAAGTATGGACTTAGGAAGGTTAATGAGTAATGAATAGTTTAGTCATTTTATTTGTTTAATGAAAGATAATTATATCTTTTTAAGTTTGGGTTTAAGTACATTTTGCTATTATTTATAAGAATAGATAAAGTATTCCATAAAATTTATTATACATAATTTATGTATTTTATCAAATAAATAAAGAATTCAGCTCAAGGATTAATTAGAGAAGCTCCCAAAGTTTTTGAAATTTAAGATGGTGAAATGGGCCTTCTCTAGGCCCAATAAGGTAAAGCAAAAGTTTGACTTGTTGGGCTGAAGTTCAGCTTTATCATGTGGCACACAGACAACCACAAGCTATGTGAATTAAACAGATTTAAATGTAATCAAACCACCTATCGAAAAAAAAAATGTAATCAAACCTAATTAGTTTTCAATCTTGTCTATAGGTGTTCTTGGGAAAATTAACTTATTAATTACTCAGCAAAACCCATGTCAACTTTATATTAATTTAAGTTGAATATTTTTGTTTTTTATTATCACAAAGGAATCAACACCACTTTCCACTAGTCTGCAAACTTCCACATTCATCTCATCAAAATTGTTTTTTTTTGGATAAAAAATTGTCAATACCTTTGTGTAACGTAATTAAATTAATTAATTTAAGTAACATGTAGTGCTGGTTTGCTGGCTGGCTAGCTTATATATTTATTGTAATGAAATGAATGATTACTTTTATTGAATATGTTTCGGTTTCCTAAAACTTTAGTTTATATTTAATAATGGTGAATTTTGATAAAAGTAGATGAGCATGCCATCTAACTTTGAAAAAGAGAACCTTTAAATATGCCACCAAATAACTACATAAATAAATAAATATTGTTTTGCATTGTTCTTATCTATGATGAGTATTTAATTTATGTATTGATGAGTAATCTGCAAGTCATACTTTCAATATCATCTTCTTCATCTCTCTAACATCAATTTTTTATTAAAGACCTCTGTGTCTGTCCACTTTCATTTTGATATTTCCAACACATAACTATATCTTATTGTCTTAAACATTTTTTCTGTCATTACCCATATTGAATTGACCCAAAAGAGTAACTGATCAATATGCATATTATTTTCATCATGATATTCAATTTATCTTTGAAAAATACTGAACATAAATAAATTAAAATAAGGATTCTGATATTTTCAATTTAGCAATTAGCACTCTTTATTTTATTACTAAGAATGAATTTACAAGTCATGGCACTATTTGAATTGTTTTCTGTTTAGAGTAATTTATACTTAACAACTAATGGAAGACGGAGAAAAGGGAAAGTTCACCACCTGAGGTGGTTTATTAAGGACAGATAAAATGATTGAAAATTATGAAAATTATAAATGCAAATGGAAAATTTGTACAAGTAAGAAATTGTCACATCCTTGACAAAACACATTGATTAAAAAATAGCAAAAAAATAATAAAGCATTCATTGTATGTTGTACCAAACTTTTTCATTATTATCACCATCTTTATGCATAAAAGGTGGAGATTTTATAAATAATAAAATATTTTTAATTAGATTTAGAATTGAATTTTTATTAGTTTGATAAACTCGTTGTCTTGAAGCTTTGGCAACCTAATTTCGCTTTTCCCAACATTAATTAATTGTTTTTATTTTCCCCGGACTTCAACCATTGTCTTAACCAAATTTAATTAATGTCTAATTAATAGTTACACTTTTCTAAACATTTTTTTTTTGTATTTATTTATTTTTCTTTGATTGTATATACAGTATTTATTATCAACATTTTTCCTTTAATTCATTTCAGACATTTTCAGAAGAGAAAAAAATTAGCAACACAAACTTTCAATCCAGTGTATTAATTTCAACAGCTCGATCTCCTTCGAAGCAATTTCTTCCAAAAATTAAACAGCAGTTTTTTTGAGTTCCTGGTTTGAGAAAGGTATGATTTTTTTCTGGGGTTGAATGAAGCGGATTCCTCAGCTATTATGACTTCTGTGCTTAGTTTTTTTCTTTTTCTGTGTGTTTACATGAATTTTCTGAAGCGGGATTTATCTCAGGGTTCATATTTGGAGCAAAAAGATTGGATTTTTGATGCTTCATATTTTGAAATTTGATTAAGGGTTTTCAGTTGTTGTCAGGAGCTTAGTGTTGGGATTACTGTGATATGGAGGGAAGTAGAGATGCAGTAGTGAACAACAGTGGAGGAATTACAGTTGTTGGTTCTGATGATTCATCAAGTTACCACGTAGCAGCTAGGTCAGAGAATCATGCTCCAGTGGCTACTGTTGGGCAAAGTATCTCTTTGGATATTTTGGCTGCCCCAGCGATGGGGGAGCAGATGAAGAAGAAGAGAGGAAGACCGAGAAAGTATGGACCTGATGGAATGGCTTTAGCTATTTCTCCTAAACCTATTAGCTCTGCTGCTCCACATCCGCCTGTTATTGACTTTTCCGCACCGAAGAGAGGGAAGGTCCGGCCACCGGGTTCGGGGATTAAGTTTAACAAGATGAACTCGGAAATTTCAGGTTTGGATTTTGATGTTGTGGAGGGTGGAAAATTTGCATCTTTTGTTAGTTTGCGTGAATCTGGTTCGGTAACTGCTGATCTGGATTTTTTCCTGCTTGGTTTAATGTCTGACAGCCTGAGAGATTTTGTGTTGAGAATCTTTAGTGAAGTGTTTGTTTAACTGTGTGGCCTTTTGGGGGATGTTGATCCTGATCTATGTAAATTTAGATCTGAAAGGATTGAAAATTAGTGAAGCATTTACGGAATCAGTTTTCATGAGTTCGAATTTCTGACCTTTTATTGCGTTAATATCCACCATTTTTCATCCATTTGGTTTTGGAAGGAAGACTGGTCATCATGTTTCTAACAATCTTCAGCGATAGGAGAAAGGGGAGCATGTTTTTCTATTATTTTTAAAACTTGAAGTGGTCAGTTCGCAGATTTTGAAGCTTGGCTAGTTGGATTATGATTTGACTGTGCTAATTCTACTTAATTTACATTAGTTTAGTTTTTTCCATCTAAGCTTTGCCGTACTTGACGTTGCGAAACGTACAAGTAGTGAAAACAGGAATGTAGGCAATCAAATGCAACATTTGATGTTTTTGGATACTTTCTTGCTGAAGAGTCTTTTTGGACACTATTTATTTGTTAGTTAGTGGCGTTCGTTTGATCTGTCTCTTCACTGTGGATTGATTTACTAATTGAAGCAATGACAGTCGTAGGAATAATTTGTGCAATTTTAGCATCATCTCATGGATGCTAGATATTGTGATGTTTGAGCTCTTTTGTGTCATAGTTTAGTAGTCTAGCAGTCTAGATTGTGAATGTGGTAGATCTTATTATTCACTATTCCTACAGGAGACATTGATGCATGCACGGTTGGTGCTAATTTTATTCCTCACATGATCACTGTGAACGCTGGAGAGGTACTTCATTGTAAAATTATTTTCTGCTTGTGCTTGTTCTTTTGAAATGTTATTCAACTTCTTATTTATTTTCTATTCAGGATGTTACTATGAAGGTCATATCTTTCTCACAACAAGGCCCTCGAGCTATCTGTATTTTGTCCGCAAATGGTGTAATTTCTAGTGTTACTCTTCGTCAACCTGATTCTTCTGGTGGTACTCTAACTTATGAGGTGCTGCAATTTTCCTTTTCCCACCCTATCTTTTCCCTCAACATTTGTTGGCTATAATAGACTATTTTATTTTCGTTTTTTATGCTGCATTACGGGCAGTGTTTTTGTTGAGTCCTTCAGATACAAGTTGGTGTCAACTGTTGAAATTATTTAATTTAGCTAAAAAGGCTGTGGAAACATTTGTGTCAATATCAACAAATTGATAGTAATGATGACAGAGACATATTATGATAGTTGTATACTTGTATGTAATAATGAGTAGGTGCAGCGCACAATATTTTCTCAAATCCATTCCTACGAGTCTGGGAACTGTTTATGGACCTGTGTGCTAATTTTCTGATTGCATTTACTCTCTAAAAATATATCTGATTCGCTATTTTCACAGGGTCGCTTTGAGATTCTTTCCTTGTCTGGCTCATTCATGCCCGCTGATAATGGAGGAACTAAGAGTAGATCTGGTGGGATGAGTGTATCCCTAGCTAGCCCTGATGGCCGCGTCATTGGTGGTGGAGTTGCTGGGCTTTTAGTAGCCTCTGGTCCCGTGCAGGTATTTTATGCCATCTTAACCTTCATCCGGAATGAATTGATTCTGTAGTAACGCAACTGTTACTCTATTCTTTTGTAACGCTACTGTTTCACTTTCTCAACTGCAGATTGTAGTTGGGAGCTTTTTGGCTGGGAACCAGCACGAACTAAAGCCCAAAAAACAGAAACCTGAGTATGTAACAACAGTCGCACCATTATCCCCCAACCCCATGTTTACTTTAGATATGGAGGAAACTAACGGCGGCGGACGTGGTCACAATTCTACCAACAACAAACAAAATATCATATCTTCAGCTCGTACTGACTGGTCTGCTCCACAAATGGATTCAAGGAATAAGCCTTCCGATGGAAACAACACTGGTCTGCACGAAAACTAATTTAAAGTCCTACAGATTGACAGGTTTCCGACTGACCACGATTGCATTCAACACCCATGTCAAATCTTCCACTATAACAGGTTTGTTGTATCGGCATCCAACTTTTTCTGTTGTTGGGTCTATGAAATCTCTACGACTATGCAAGTCCTGTTTTCAGCTTTTATAGCTTGTAGCTAGCTCTTCAGGTGATTACTAGTGTTCTCTTGCTGTAATGTAGTTCGTTATCAGGCTGTATTAGTACCTGGCTTTTCGTTTTGTTGATGAGTGATGGACCTCTTTCTGTCTTTTACCTTGTTCTCAGCCCCGAAATCAACTGTACTTGACTGAAACTGGCACAAACCAATTAATCAGGTGGAAAGACATATTGAAAGATGTAGAATAATGTCCATTCCTTTGATTACCAACTGTTAAAAGCCTGTACAAATTTCTTTTAACAAACAACATACAGAATCAAAATTTTCAAAATTAATCCCTTTCTGTAACTGTCGACGCAGCCGCCCCCATAACTTGAACAGTGAAGATAAAAGGGATTCAATTGCATTGGGTATACTCAGCTTGCGGTAAACAGGGGTTGTAGAATAGTCATTTGACCGCAAGGGCTGTGCTGAGACACTTTCTGTACCAATGGTTGTATCATAACTCTTCCTGAAGTGCGCAAACAATCATCCTACAGAAAACAACGGGAATAAAATGAAAAAAAATAAAAATAAACATTTATGAATTTACGATCTTGTATAACCAACTAGTTGCGCCATACAGTTAAGCATGTTTAAAAAAAAAGTTGCAGCTTTACCAGAATATAGAGAGGAAGAGAAGAAACACAAGGTAACCAAGTTTGAACAGCCGCAATTTCTTCTCGTGGCTAAGCAAGTTGAAGATCTCGGTCACATCCACAAGGTGCTGTTTTCTAACATATCTGAACCAAACAATTATAATAAAAAAACATCAAGACATCAACCTTCAAACAAATCCGATTCCTGAATTCAAATTATGACGGACCTAAACACTCACAATCTGTAATTGTAGTAGACGTAAGGGAGACCCAACAATGCCATAGCCCAGTGCCCTGTAAATAAAAAGAAAACACAAAGCCCTCCTTGTGTAAAATATTCCGGCAACACGAGTTTGTTAACACGGGTTGCAGCATCATAAGGATTAATGTAGTCAAACTCCAGATCCGCCAAGCACATTAGCTGCATAAACAACATCAGCATTTTAACCACCTACTCAATTACAAACATAAAAAACAAACATCAAGATATGCGATCCGAAGCCTCCAATTGCAATGCAATTTACAGCCAATTAAAAAGTAAAAACTACATTCTGACCAGACTCAAATTGCAGGTTGGATTTCCAAATTTGAATCCCAACAGCAAACATAATTCTGAATCAAAATCAGTTCTTTCTAAATAATTCATAGCTTTCATATGATTTCAAAATTTTGATTCAATTTAAAACACAACAGTTTTAATTTATAAAAAAATCGGATGATTGAAATTCGAGTTTGGTAATAAATGGGGGACCTGATAAACGAGGAGGCCGAGCAAGCCGATGAGGACGAAGAAGGAAAGAAGCCATATGAGCAGACCTCCGACCATCGCTTCGCCGCCTCCTTCGCCTCAGATCGGTTCCTCTTCCTCCTCTCTTTTCCCGAATCTCTCACCTCCAAATTTGTGCCTTTTAAACCGAAATTGAACCAGGCACAAATTACTTAATTTGGAATGTCGAGTCAATCGGACCGCGGTTCAGCACGTAATCGAAGTTTGTAAACTTTAAGTCGTACTTTAGCTCGAGGCTAATTTGCTATTGACATTATATCTATTACTCCCCGTCCATTTTATAGATCTCATTTAAAGTTTGACACATTTTTTAAGAAAATTATGTTATGTGAGGTAAAAGTAGGAAAGAGAATGAGTGGAAAGTGAATAGATTGAAGAGACAGTGTAAATGTGAGTGAAAAAAATTTATATTTAAGGAAAGGTGACTTATATTTTGGGACGCCTAAAAAGGAAAAGGGAACTATATAATGGGACGGAGGGAGTATATAATATAATAGGGTGAACGTAATTTCAAAATATGAAATATTCATTTTGTCCATACCTTTAAATTTTTTAATTTATTCTTACACAAATCACACGGACCCAGTCTGACCCATTAAAAATTAAAAATTATTAGTTAAAAATTAAAAGTTTATAATTGCACAGACCACACGGGTCCAGCCCGGCCTATTAAAAATTAAAAATTCGATAGGGTTTTAACCACACGGGCCCAACCCGATCCATAAAAAATGAAAATTTATATTTACACAGAATACATGGGCCCGTTTAAATTTTTAGAGAAACACACGGCCCCAGCCGGACCCATTAAAAATTTAAATTTACAAAGACCACAGGGTCCGTTTAAATTTCCACACAACACAAGGACCCAACCCGACCCATTAAAAATTTTAAAATTTAAATTACACTGACCACACGGGCCCAAAAATTAATCAATCGAGTCTCGCCGTATTGGTGTTTCAAGAACAGTTTACGGATATAACTGTTGAGCTTTCCAATATCCATATGTTTGGAGATGATAATATGTGTGCTTGAATCCTACTCTGAGCACTGTGAAAAGCATTTGGATTTGTTGTTTTTGTGTCAGTTGAGTATTGGTATTGCCTACTGTGATATGTCGCATGCTTAATACTCTTTATGGATTTTGGTTAATTGCAGTTGTGTATCTGAATTGAAGAATTCAGGCTAGTCATGAAAGACTGACATCTAGCTTAGGCTTATGAAGATATTGAACGGATGAGATGGCCGAACATTATAAAGTTTTATGATTGAATTATAAGTGAGTCTGTGGTGTCTCGCCTTTGCAGGATCTTTCAAATTCAGAATGTAAGGTTTATAGTTGATCTGAAATTTATGTATCGCTATCTTTCAATAGACTGCCTACAGGTTACAGTTTGTGGGTCATTTGAAAATAATGGAGATATGTAAGATCATGCACACTGCACCTTTCAATAATTGACCGCTAGAAACATGCTTGGTAATGGTTTGAAATAGCTAGCAAGAGAATCATCTTTGGTGGTTTATGAAGTCTCGAAGGTAGCAGTTCGCTCTATAGTTGCTCTGAAGTGAGGACCTGGCATTTTATACTGCTTGGTGACTCTATTAATGGTTTTGCGTTCCCTTCCCAATCAAAATTTTAGCTCAAAGAAAGTCGTTCATTTGGTTGAGTCTGAAAATTATTATTCTGAGTAGTAGAGTTGGCCAATGTTTCCTAATGAATCCGGCTGATGGGAGTAGGAGGGTACGACATGAGACTACTGCCGAAGCAGTTTTATGGTACTTGAATCACAGTTAAACCTTGGCACTTTACTCATGTCGGAATGATCTCCTTCAAGTTGCATCAACAAAACTTTACTCTTTGCGTTGCCTGCCAGAGTAACACAATTTCAAATGACAAAAATGTGTATATTGTGGACAAGTCCAGTTCTTTTGAGATCCTCTGTTTGTACCTTTTGCACATTTTGATTTTATTATTTGCACATTCGTATTTAGATGTTTGCACTTGCACGATGAAATCATGTACTCAGTTTGAATGTGTGTGTGCATTTAAGAGCTCCCAACGAATCTCAAATAAAACATTGATCTTTAACTCTATTGTCGATTGTTCGCTAATATTCAAAGCTGTTCGAGCACCATGTTCATATCATTTTCGCGAGCTACACTCGTACAAGTAAACAGATCCGAGGAGACAATTGGCTTGCCAGGTTGTGAAAGCAAATGCAACAATAATACATCCTGTTGAACAAAGCAAAGACTTGCAGCTGCTTCAGCTTGACTTAAAGAAGTTGATTCCTTTACATAAATGAGAGGCTGGCGAAGCACTCTTAGGCCACAAGCTATTTATGTATGCTATCTAATATATATAATAGAATAGAGATCGGAAGTGACGAAAGCAGACTCATTTAGCAATGAAATTTTCGTTGGTGTTTTCTGAACCAAACATTTGGTCAATACATCATCTCTCATCCCTCATCAAACCCACGGGTCCGGCCCATTAAAAATAAAATTTAAAAAATAAAATAAAATAAAATTTAAAAATAAAAATTATAAATTTAAATTTACAAACAACACACGGGTCCGCCCATTAAAATCGGGACGACGGACGGTGCGCTAGTGTTAGTGTTATATAATACCAGGATCCAAATCCAAAACAATCATTAAAAAGGTTCCCAACATTTACAACCTTAATGGAACAAAGATCATAAAGGCAGATAGAAAGCGATACCCAAACCAAAATACCTATGATTTACTCATATATCAACAAATATGTACCAGCCTCAAACAGAGTCCCCAAGGCCAAGGATACCTCAATACTCGAGAGAAGTTGTAATAGGAGATTACAGCTGGTCTCAACAAGCCTTCTCGCCAAATTCACCTCATCTTCACATAAAAATATAGTTAATCCATATTACAAACTTCTTCTCAAAAAGGGAAAGAAAAAAGTTCCATGAACAACAAATACGAAAACAGTCCCAACAATGAATGCAGACATAACATACATTTAAATATGATTAAAATTCATGAACAATTCCTGTAAACATCTAACTGAACAAAACCTTAGAAAATCAAGTGAGCACTGTTAAACCAAATCACACCGACTCAAATCCGTATTCACTCGAACAAAATTCAAACGTATCATTTAAACTGCATCGTATATAACTATCCATTTTGATAACATGATTTTCATTTTGACATCATATACACACGTCTGAAACATAACAGGAGACTAGGAATCTCATCAACAGTAGATCATGTGACATGCGGGATTTCAAGTTTACAAACCACGATCCTTATTGTTCAAATTATGCGTAGAGCTCCAAGTTGGTAAGCCTTGGAGATGGAACAGCAACTAAAGGTACAGCTTTCTTGAGGAGCATACCAAATGTCTCCGAGAGATCGATATCTTCACCACTTGCTACTTCCCATTTAAAACAATGCAGGAAGGAAGCCAATACATACATCTGCATTCTCTCAGCCATCGGCAGCCCTGCACAGCCTCTTCTTCCCGACCCAAACGGCAAGTAACGAAAATCATTTCCTGTATATTCCCATTTCACCTCGGGATTCAAGAATCTCTCTGGCCTGAATTCCAAGGGCCTGTCCCATAGTTGCTCATCCCTGTGAATAGCCCACACATTTATAAATATTCGAGTGTCCTTGGGTATTGCGTATCCGCCAATGTCTGTTTCTTGGCTTGGCCGGCGAGGAACTAGGAATGGGAGTGCAGGGTGCAGTCGGTGAGTCTCCTTTAGAACAGCCTTTAGGTAGTGTAATCTTGGTAAATGAGATTCTTCAACCATGGTGTCAAGTCCCACAACCTGAGTCAGTTCCTCGTAGACAAGTTTGAGGATTTCCGGATGCTTAAGGAGTTCTGTGAGAGCCCATTCTGTAATGGTAGCAGTTGTGTCTGTTCCTCCAATCACAATGTCCTAATTGTAAATCCCAATTAATTAAATGTATAATAAGTTGAAATAAACTACTATTCAAAATCAGGTTTCACAATACTAAGCTTGAAAACTTTCTAGATTTCTCGGCCAACGGAAACACTATATAACAGAACTCATCAAAGTGCAAGCTATGAATATATATACCTTTAGCAGGCCCATGAACTGATTCATGGTCAGAGATGACTCGGAATCTCTGTTGTCTTGGAGCTCCAAAAGAATCTGCAACAAGTCTCTCTTTTGTTCCTTTGTTGATAAACCTGAATTTCTACGTTCATTTATGGCTAGTTCGAGTATTCTGTCGATGCGGCCACTTACGTTTCTCATTCTTTTCGCTACAGATTGAAGATCCAGCCATGCTAGAGAAGGAAAGAAATCAGACAAGTTCGGAGAACCAAAAATTACCATATACTCATTAAAAAGTTGTTTCAAGTCCACTCCTTCCGCTAAGCTTTCTTGATTTTTTTCAAGGATGGAACCACCCCATACCATTCGAAGCACAACATCAAAAATAGTCAGCAGCAAAATCTTGCCTATATCCACAGGCTCACCAATGCTACGATAGACTTGTTTAATTCCCAAACGAACCCCATCTCGTCTCTTGTCGTAACATGCGTCAATGCTAGCATTGGAAAGCATTTCCTTAACAAAAAGCTTGCGCATCTTGTGCCAGGCTGGACCATAATCTGACATAGCTATGTCAGAGCCACCACTTGTGCCTATCAATGCAGCAATCGCCGGATACCTGTTACTAAAAATGATGTCTTTGTCTCGGACTATTTCTTTCACCATAGCAGGTGAGCTCACCACGATGCAGAGGGTATTACCCAGCCATAACTTGTAAATTGGTCCGTATTTATCAGCAAGTTTGGCAAAGGTGATATGAAGGTCTGTTCCTATGAATGGAAGGTACCCCAGAACTGGAACGCCTCGAGGGCCTGGCGGTAACCGAAAGGGTGCCTTTTTGAAAGCCCTGGCTATCCATAAACCGCAGAAGATGGTGAAAACTGATATGAAAATGGCATTGATTGTTACAAGTGGTTTGCTGGTGCTGAAAGTATCAGCAAATCTGTCTGCCCACTCAAAAAAATGTGGCGTCATACTTAATTGAACGTTGAGCGGCAAGGTGAGGAAACCTGCTCAACTTTTTGTAAGTCACATACCAGCCGGGTTTGGCTCGGCCTCCCCGACCCGAAAATACGATCGATCGAGATCCGAATCCGGACCGATATAAATATTACCCGATCCGTTGGTCATAATTTTTTTTCCTTGTACTACTTGCTTTCATAAATTTAAATAATTTATATACATTTATTTACGAGAGTGGATCAAATAAAAAAGGGTGTTTGAAATAAAAAGTATAAAAAAGATCATGTCCATTCATTTGATTCATCCTACGTCTCAGATAAAATCACAATATTAAATAATTTTTAAATTAAAATGGGGCAAATATGGAAACACTATATTTACTTTAATCCTTAATAGCTTGTTCGACATTTTTAATGAGTATTCTTCTCATTTTGATTGTAAAAAAATGTTTGAAGAGACAACATCATGCTAATCGGAAAGAGATGAGACATGAAATTCTTATCCCCTGTTTGATGTACATAATTCATGAATCTAATGTACTTTTTCATGTTCAGATTTTTCTGTCACCTATTTGAGTGTTATAATTCTCATGTAAATCAGATCAAAATGTCTTAAATACCCTCAAACATTGAATAATCATTTTTAGTATAATTAAATGGATATTAATTGGATAATCTCAGCAATTGATTAGAAGGTACATCTATGATTATGATTTCTTTATACTTTTTATATATTTAGACATTTTTTTA
>JAWWMW010000201.1:183690-196890 GCA_035048345.1 Echeveria elegans | reverse complement strand
AACGGGTAAACTCGGGGTTAGTAGTGCGACGGCGGCAGCAACTGAGAGTGTGAAAACTATCGAAGGGAGTGAGAGAACGAGAAGGACGTGACCTAATTTTAAAAAGGAAATAAAAGACCGGAGCGTAAAGTGTCGAATAGGCTCTGGTCCCTTAAAAATCGGAGCATATTTCACCCACAATACGCTCCGGTTTTTAAAAGACCGGAGCGTATATTAACCCTGGGGATAATTCAGTAATTTCTTCTTCATTTTTTTGTCGTGGGGGTGCGATTAAAAGCTCCCAAGGAAAATCGACAACAGCTCTTTGAAGTGGGCTCATTGTATCCAATATAATTTTCATTTTCAGGATTGTCTCCTTCACAAATGATGACCAATAATATAAAGGTACCACAGAAAGATGTACACTGTTCAGTGTCAACTGTCAAAACCAGATCAGATTGAATGAAAGTTTTCTGAACATATCACGCAAGTACCATTTTCTGACCATCAATCAGCTAACCTGAACCATGCCCTCTCAACATGCAAAACCAAAAAAGTTAAATACCTTTGGAAGAGTGTTAACTTTTTCCTGAGGTAAAACTTACAAGCGCCCATCATTATACTGCTGTTCGAGGTTCGAGCACTTAATGGAAAGTTGATGTCACTTATGTAGCTTTGGGAATAATTCACACAAAACAACCAACACTTCGTCTTACTCTAACATCAACCAAAAGGTCAGGCTTGCTGGACATGCCCCTGTAGTTTGTCATACACAGCGTGTCAAAGCTCAAAAACCCTCCAGAATAAGACGTGAAAACATGCAAAGTCGTACACATTATCTCCAAAGTGTTGTGCATGATTCTAGTGCATGCAAAACCATCATCTCACATTAACATTAAAGTAAAAAACCAATTCGTGCCAATAAAAAGTGCAATAGTTGATCTGCACAAAAACTATCAAAAATAATCTTCATTTGACAATACAATGACAATTTAAATATTTTAAAACTGAATGAAGTGAAAAATGACACGGCAAACGAACGTACACATTTGCATTCCGTGAATTTTATGCAGTATCTCGTGTGACGAATAGAACCACACTCCAAGAGCAACAGCTAGGTTTCCCCTTCCCAAAAAAAAAAATTGAACCACATACACATCCGCATCAAAAATAATCCAAGGATTAATTATAACAGTTTCGCCTCCTAAATAGAAACATAAAATTAATTATAATATCAAAAAAAAAAAAACTGAACAAAAGTGCAAAACCGTAGCAAATTGAACCAGTTTAGCAAAGGTGATATGAAGGTGTGTTCCGATGAATGGAAGGTATCCAAGAACAGGAAGACCTCGAGGGTCTGGCTGTAGGGGAAACAATGTCTTTTTCTTCAAAGCCCTTACTATACATGTAGCACATAAGATGATGGAAACTGAAATAGACAAAGCAGTAGGCGTTAGAAGAGCAGTAGCTGCAAGCCCATATTGCTACTCGGGAAACTGCTGAATCATTCCTAGTTGTATTTTTGAACGCCTGAAAGCGCAGGTTAAAGGATTAAAACGCATATTGAGCTGCAGATGAGGAAAACTGTCCAATGTAAACATTGCTTATTCATAAGCAATACGCCGCCGGACCTGACACCTAGAAAAGTCCAGGAACCACAAAGGAGGTTATCATTATTGGTGGTTATAGTTTTCTCCAAGGGTGGCTCCCAGGGCGCCATAGATGGTAGGTACCTCAAGAAAAAGCCAAATATGGAGACAGAATTGTCATTATGGATGCCCCACTAACTTCAAATGCCTCAAAACAATCCTCCATGATATCAAGGTACAAGTGCAACAGATGGAAGGAACCTAATTGGTGTTAAAACCAGACCGAACAATAATGTTTTAAAACATATCATGTAAGGTAACTTAAGTCGTAACAGCTGGTTTGTGCATTTATTTGCGCCAAAAATAACCTGATCCATGCTCTCTCAACATAGAGGCCAAACCTCAAAGTCAATAGTCTTTGGTCGTGTTTTAAGTTGCCAACTTAGCAGGTTACCTCATCTGCTGCCTAACTCTACGAGCACAATCTGCAAACCTGTTAACCACACTTCCACATTTTAGAGTATTCTGTGCATTCTCCTTGTAGCATTCTTCACAAGCCTTTTTTTCTTCCAAACAAGGAATGGTCTTTGCTTTAGGGAGGATGAATTCCTTTTCATGAAGCTCTTTTGCCTTTTTTGTAACTTCTTCCAACAACATCGCTTCCTGCTTCTTCAACCGCTCTACAACTTTCTCGCTTTGCTCAACAACAGATCGAATGGCATCCAGCTCAGCAGCCACAGAGTTAACAGGCGAGTTCACTGGCATAAAAAATGGAGGCGGGACCGGCCATGCTGCAACGGGAGGGCCATCGGGTTTTCCCGAGTCATCATAAGTCTTCTTTTGCCGTTCCTTAACTTCTGGATGTTGAGGCTCATTTGGAATTTTTGCTTTAGGCTTTCTTGTCCTCTTCTTCTTTAACTTGTCACCGCTCGTATCTAGTTGATCTACAAGGCGACTGCTAACCTGAATACGGAAAGAATCGTCCATTGTTTGACCGACACTGTAAGGATAGTTTACTACACAAATTAGTAAAACTTACAATCCGGAAACTCTGAAATTCTCTTAAACAAAATATACCACAACAGTTTTGGGAAGTTTCATGAGGCATATCCAGGGTCATATCATATCTTAGGCATGACAGACGGCTTGCGAAAGGCAATGTATAAACAAAGCTACATCAATCTGTGCTTACAGCTATTCTTATAATGAATTATGATAGTAAGTAAAACTGAATATCAAACCACGACCTTATGCTCTAAATATACAATGGCATGCAGTAATGTCTCCAAACCTTTACATACACAGCTTAAAAAACTTCCAACATATGCATTTCTACAAATTAACGACAATGACCCCAATAGGAAAAATAAACCACAATCACTATCTGGTTTCTCACTATTTTTGGCCGTTGTCTGCATCATGGACACTACACTTCTAAAATGTCGATCTCCTAACTCTGATTCATCTAGTAACAAGAAAAATTTAGTAGAAGGATGAAAAAAATTTAAAAAAAAAAAATGAAAAAGAGAAGAAGAAGCACAATTTAACATCTCAAGTTCGAAGGTTAAGCAGCAGAAAAGCAATTACAACAACAGCTCGCGAATCATACTCTAACAAGTAAAAACTCAAACAATCCAACAACAAAATCAATCTTATACATCCAAGTTCCTCCATACACATTAGCCAGTGACACTAAACCAAACGAACTGCCTAACAACCTAATAAAACCCTAATTCAAAGCAAGCATCATCATTCATCAATCAAATCCGAATCATTCAGTAAATAAATAATCAACATATGAAGCATAAAACAAAAAACAAAAATCAAATCCGGCATACATTCTGAAGCAGGTTTATCCAACTCCAACCAAACAGATCCTCTCAAGTCTCAACATCGACAGATACCGTACAACCAATGAATAGCACAAAAATAAAAATCAACGAGTCGGATGTAAACATATAAACCTAATAAAACACCTGTCGAAGGTTTACTCCGGCGATAAGCAACTTCGACGCGCAGGTCGAAATCGGAGCAGCGCGGTGTGATTCTTCTTCTCCAAGTCGCTCGCAGCTACAAGAAATTGAAGATGAGAAGGAGGGCGTCCATGAAATAATACAAAACTTCCAGGGTGTCATAACATATTCCAATACTTTGAGATCCATTTTGTAATTAAGGAAACAATCTGTTGAATCTAGGCCCATTTTTTCAGCCCATTAAGGCCCAGCTTCATCCAAGCTTTGAAAAAAACTTGAACTCGCGCTCGCCGTAAAAGGCAGCACTCAGCAGCGTCGCCGGCGTCGCGACCAGCTCAATATTTCGAACGAAGTTCGCGCCTCATTTACGATTGAATTCGATAATCTTGTGCACGGGATGGGTAATTTCTTCACTATTTTCTTACTTGTTGATGAATGATTGTGATTTGTGTGTGACTTGATTGTTACTTAATAGTGAATTTGAATTTTAGTGATGAATGAATGTGGTTTGGTTTGATAATGGAAGGATCCGGAAGGTTTGATCGGTCCGCCGGTATGAGATTATATAGCTAAATATGAGTTTAAGAAGCGGTTGCAGCAGGATGCTGGAGCTAGAGAGTATTTTGAGAGGCAGGTACGGGAGGAGAAAGCGTCGGAGACAAGCTCTTAGACAAGTAAGCCGCTGTGTGTGTGTGTTCTTTTGGAAGTTTCATGCATAGTATGATAGTAAGGATGATTTTTGCTCAGTCTCATGTGGTTCCGGAAACTGCTGGTGATTTTATTGAGTACTTTTTGGATACTGAAGCTCAAGATACTGAGTTTGAAATAGCGCGGTTGGGTAATCGGTATGGCATTGTGCCAACAGGATGGTATTCTGTTGGTTACGGAGATAGTGTTAGCTACATAAGGTCCGAGGTACAAATCCTGACTACACCATAATTTTTTATTTCAATTTCATGAAGGTTTTTCTATTTTCCCTTTATGGAGACTTTTCTACTATCGAGCCTTGCACTGCCGGACAAAGAAGTTGCGTGTGCGCATGAAGTGATTAAAATATATATTGAAGATCATATTGATTGAAAGGTCGTATCTGTAATTTGTGTTTTGATTGTGTTGAAATATATACTAGACTATATATAATACGATCTTATACTACAATGTACTCAATGTACCCCACAATAAAAAAAAGTAGTCAAGAATACTTTATAAAAAATATATAAAATCGGTATGGCATTGTTGTTTGAATTACTTGAAGCTTGGACGCTTCATCTATGTTCTTTGTTGTCTCACAGCATCAATGTGGATTTATAAATTTGCGATGGTGGTTTCAAAATGTGTCAGTGCAGCAAGTTGTATAAAATGAAAACGAAAACATAGAAGATGTTACCAGTACATAACAGCATATAAGATGTTACGAATTGATAATCTTGAAGTATACCCCCACTGTATTTTATACTTCAGTCCCATGTTTTTCTTGTTATTTTCTTTTTTGGTGTTCCAAAATTTTCTTCTCATTGCCTTAAATGAAAAACTTTTTCTCTCACATTTACACTTTCTTTCCAATCTATTCACTTTCCACTCATTCTCTTTCCTACTTTTATCTCACATAACTTAATTTTCTTAAAAACTGTGTCAACTAACAAATGTGAACAAAAAAATTGGGACGGAGGGAGTAGCTTTTACTGTTATTATATGTTTTAAAGATATTTCCATGGTTTGCTTTAACCTTTGAGACATCAGTTTGCTAGATGTCTCATCTCTTTGTTTAAAATCTCGATAGGCATCAATGATATTGTGCATAGTTCTCTCTGATGCAAGGATTTAAGATCAGCGATCAATCTGTTGAGCTTATGATCATTTTTTGCCAATTGTTATCACGTAAATATAGAAAATCATCGGACTGAGAACACACAAGTTCCTTAAAGAAGTAGGCCTTCGTTCTCTTGTTTTATTGCACTTTCATTCCATTTCTATGTTATTGCGATGGTTTGATTTGGTTAGACCAAGTTACAGTCGGTGCCGACGAAGATTTCCATTTTTTGATAAATGCTTGAAGCTGTTTTGCTTCTTGCATAAATGCATTAATTTGAATGAACCGTCTATACCCACCGATAAACGCCATAAATGCAGGTACATTATTTCTTCAATATCATAAGATATCTTATCAGCTCGATGCAGTGATTCCTGTTGCTGGATTTCACCGGGCATCACACATGACATCGGTGCACAGACCTACATGCTCTTAGTTTACATAATGCGGCTGTATTTTAGTTCAAGTTTCAGTCCCCTGGTTGGTTGCTGGATTATCTAATGGTTTCATTGAAAGACTGATTTCTGCAGATATCTGAAAGCTGGTAAACTGCTAATCACAGGGGTGATGAATATTTTACGGTACGAATTGTATAAGTTTACCATCTAAATTCTACTCTGTAACATCCATCTGCCAACTACTATTATTCTATTAACTTATGTTTTATATTTCTGCATTGATAGTTATGGTGAATTGTTGCTGGTAGTTATAACTGTTGAAGTTTTATGATTGCAGACAGAATGTTACATGTGAAATAATAATGTTTTTTTTATATATTAAAACTCTTGTTTTAAGCACATCTCTTTCGCACTGTATTTTTCTTAATGTTACTTTCACATCTCTTTTGCTTTCTTATCATCATTTATTTGTAGTTTGGTTTACCGACACTTATCAATGGTCCTTCATCTCCAAAATTGGTAATGCATCTGCAAATCAGACAAAAAAACCCGTAGCACATGATTGAATAACTGATTGATATCTTTAAGTTAACGCTCACATTTGTATTTGGTGGATGTCCATTTTCTTTTGCACCAACATACATCTTTGAGAATTAATCTGATGCAGACATGTGCTGTTTTTCCGGAAAATTATTTGTCCACATTCCATTTGTCCGCAACAACCCAAGGCGGTGTCCGATCGGGCTGAAATTTGGTCGGTGCATGGAAAACAGCTCTCGGAGCAGAACAACTGAGCTCTGCTCAGGATTGATGGTGTCACACGTCGATTCGGGGTCGTTTCGGTCCTCAAATTGGCGTTTTACTACCGGAGTGCAATTTCGTAATTTTACATTTTATTTTATTTAATTATTTTATAAACCCTAATTTGGCTATTTAAGCCTCGTTACAGTTTTGTAATCGGCAGACGTTTTTTTAGATTAAATTACAAGAAGAAATTAGGGTTTCTCATATCGTTCTTAATTTCGACCATCCTTTTCCGCAGCCAAACTACATCATAATCTGTCACAAAACTGGTTTTTTTCTTTCTTCCTTGTCTTGCTTATGGATTTTGGTAGGGTGAAGTTAGGCACTTCTTGACCTGCGAAACTGAACTGAACTGAACTGAACTTCACTTACCAGATAATTACATTTTTGCTACTGCTCTGCTAGAACTAATTCTCTTCAAAATAGAGAATGACATTCTAGTCATCCTTGCCTTTGCACTTACTCTTCTGCTTTAAAATTCGCTGTTGCATGTAGATAAGAAAAGCAGCATAGACAATGACATACATGGTTGCGGAAAAATAGTGAGGAAATGAAAATTTAAAGAAAAATAATTTTCCCATGAGAAAAGTTGTAAGAAAAATTTGAACTAATTTTGCCTATTTTTTTTCTCTTGCAACTAAACATACATTTCATTTTCACTCATAATTTTTCTTTAATTTTTCATTTCCTCTCCTTTCCCCCCGCAACCAAATGGGGCTAAAGCTATTCTTTTTCTGCATTGAAAACTGATAAATCACCACCTCTTACTTTGTTCTTCACTTTTCTTCCTTTTTTTTCATTTCTCCTGAATTTAATCTTACTTCATTTTCTCCATTTTGAGGAGGATGAGTATCAACCAAACTACGTCTATTAATCAGTGTGCTCTAGCACCATCAAAAAAAAAAAAAAAAAAAAAAATCAACGTGCTCTAAATAGCCAACTAACACCTTCTGTGCATAAATATCACATTTACTCTGAGATTCACTCACTCTCATAAGCCTCAAATTTCCCAACTCACACAATGTCTAGACAGAGCTTGTTACTTCTCTTGCTCACCATTCTTTACTTCTCATTTGCAGCATCAGCAGCAGTCACCACTCACCGTCCTCAAGCTCCTATCCCTACCAGGTTCATCCAAGCCTCATGCAGAGTCACACGCTACCCTACCGTATGTGTCCAATCCCTCTCCCCTTTCGGTCACCGCATCGGTCAAAGTAAGCGTCAGCTAGCACAAATCGCTTTACTAGTAAGTTTATCCAAAGCTAGAGGAGCTGCAGTATTCGTCTCTAAAATGACCAAACTGAGAGGACTCAAGCCAAGAGAACATGGAGCTTTAAAAGACTGTGTTGAAAATATGGGTGATACTGTCGATAGACTCAGTCAGTCGATCCAAGAACTGGGACATACCGGACGGATAGTCGGTCAGGAGTTTTTATGGCATATGAGTAATGTTCAGACTTGGGTCAGCGCTGCGTTGACTGATGAAACTACTTGTGTTGATGGGTTTGGTACTCCTGGTATGGATGGCAAAGTTAAGGTTGCTATTAAACGGAATATCATCCATGTTGCTCAGGTCACTAGTAACGCTCTAGCTCTCGTCAACCACTTCGCTACCAGTACCAGACACTAAACTTAATACACTCCTCCACTCCACATCTCTCTGCCTGTTCTGTTTTGCTCTGTTCTGTACGAGGTTGTAACTTGTAAATGAAATATCATTAATATGTGTCTGTGTTTGTGAATGTAAACATAAAGACCAAGAACGAAGAGGGTTTTTTTTTCCATTTGCTGCTGCTTGCTGCTGCTTTGTGTGACCAGATCCAGAACACAAGAAACTATGTTGAAAATTGTATTCTCCGATTTCAAACACGTACATCACTTTGGTTTTGGCATTATCTGAATTTTCATGTGCAGTGAAGATACAGAGGGGAATCTAATGTTTATAGCAAGTGGAGTCACATGGAAGGGGAAGGGGAAGGAGAACTCAACAGTGAGCTCCAATCTCAACAAGCCATCAATCATTCAAACCTTTTTTTTTTCAATAACCAGAGTCTCAGTCACATATAGCCGTTAATACTTTGACCGCATGAAATTTAATTCACCTCTAAAACTTTTATTTTCCTATTAGCTTCCCAACGAAACACTAATACAAATGAAATCGTACTAACTTGGTTGCAATCGATAGTTAGATGTCTGGTGTCTCATTCGTGTGAATGACTTTTTGGGTTATATATTTGCATGTGTGTATATTACCGGAATTTGTTACTAATGTCATGTGGATTAAGAAGTGTGATTAATTAATAAGATCAACCCTAATGATGAGATAATGAGTGATGCAGGAGCTCATTTGGCTTCTTACGGTTTTGACCCAACGTATTTCATTTTATCCCACGTCTACTAATTTCAATAAATTTTTGAGAGTTTTTTTTTTATCTCAGTTGGATTCCAGTTTATCGACAAGTGAATTTTTGCTAATCTAGTGGATTCTATGATTTTTATATTATGATATCGCGCTGGCGTGTCTCTTATAATTTTTCGCTGCATCAGTTGGTTATCAGAGCATGTGTTTCATGTCTTTTTATTATTTGTTCTTATCACGTCGGCTACGCGCCACTTTGAATATCATAGAGATTCTATTATTTTATGAAGACTTGAACGCTACTTAAGAGTTTAAAAATTAGCTTCCCGAAGTTGAAAAGGGAATGAATGTTCCAATACATAAAGAGGTCATGGTGGTGGCGCATCCTTTACTATTTTCACTGTGCGACTGAGGGATCAATATTCATATGTAGAAGCGTGGGAGTCTATGGACTACAGAGCAGAGAGTAGAGTGTAGATGTTAGAATGGTGATGGTTATGATTTGGGACCCCATGTGTGTGGATCAACTGCTACTAAAGAAGCAAAAACAAATCAGTAGTTGTAAGTACATCTGTCAGCTGAGTGTGGCAATTGCATTGGAGGAGATGTATAGGAGAAAGAAGAAATGTGGTTTGATTTGTGGCCACATGATGACAGGTGATACCAGTGGGAGACAACAATGCACATGAAAGCACGTAAATGATACTCTATCATGGTCCACGTTACATTACATTACCCTACTCTACGTGTTCATTTTCATTCATTTACCATCACCATTTTAAGAGCTCCATTGACAACACTTGGTTTTGTTTTAGTTTTAGTTTTTTTTTTCCTTAAAAAAAATACTTTTGTATCAATGAAGTGCTACGCAGACTCTGAACTCAGGATGTGAGTGTATTAGCGTAGACTTGAACCTTTTGACCTCTCAAGAGAGGCCAAATAGTAAGGCAATTAAGAATTTATCTCAAACCACTTAATACAAATACTAAATTACTTTGTTTTGACACATAAGTGATAAGCCAACCCCATTTCAAAACGCATACAACTCGAGACAAGATTGTAGGGTTTTTGTTCGAATTGGGATTGGGCTCAATGAATGTTCTGAGCCCTTTTTACATAATCTGTGTGGAGGGATCTTGAGTCTTGAGATCACGCACCTTGTTGTAAAAGTGCCCATCTAATACTTAGGGTTTGGTTTAACTTTGCTGATCTACATATCAGCTAGTGCACATGCATAGACGCAAAAAGTGTTGTCTGTCTCATTTGTTGAGTATACCTCTCAAGTAATATACATGCCCGATTGAGATCGTTCTCTGAAGCTGTTTTTTATGTTTTTCAAAGTGACATCAATTGATGACGTCCGGTTTAAATCCAGTCGATTGTATAAATACCTATTTTTCTCTCGATATGTTCCATTCGTGTGGCTGATACTTGCTAGCTAGAGGTTCAAACCAGTTCGAATTCCCAGCAATGTTAGCTCAAAATCTGTGTTATTTGCTTATCATTCAGACCATTTGTTCAATCTTATCCGCATTTTGACTATTCAAATTAAAAACATTTTAAGGTTATCAAAACAGCCAGCAAAACGGCTATTTGTGTTAGAGTACAATTTAAACCAAACTCAAATGAATGTTCACAACTGAAAACATGCAACCAAGTCAGCGTCCCATTTCCTGAAAAATGTTTCTTTCAAATTACACAAACCGTAAGTATGAACATATCATCATCTCACATTACTACTTTTTGTACGTCCATTCAATGATTCAATGTTTTTTTATCCGATACCAAAGCCCATTGTGGTGGTAATGCATAATCATGCTTAGTGAGCAATCAACGAGTTGAAAGTGATATCAACCATCATAAACTCATCTCCCCCTCAATAAGAGGAGTGATCTCCGGCCAAAGTTAGCAGGCACAACAACCATCTTTGACTTGTAATCATACATGATTCTGACAGCATGATCCATTTGTTGTCTCTAGAGATACCCAACATCTTAGCCTTAAATAATGCACATAGAGTTTCACAGCAATATGTAGGTCATACTCATTACCACACTTGTTTCTAATCATCCCTAGTTACACAAAATCTCCATATAGTCAAATTCTACACATCCATTTTCTTCCGTTTCTACCTAATACCAGTATTTAATATCAATTTTGTGACCTGATTCATCGAGGTTAGGAACTCGGTTTGCGACACTTAACTAATTGACAACAACATATATCACATCGATCGATCTCAACCTTTTCCATCATACATATATATTAAGTATAACTAGCTAGTGGCCAGGGTTTAATTTTAATATATTTCATTGTAGATATAGTTTTGTGACGTGTGAGATATTAGTTATCGATTTATTGATAGTTAAATGTACCTGGTGAACAACCGAACCACGATGAGGGTTTGGGACTAGTGAAGTTGCGTCTCTTGGTTCGGTTCAATCGAGTTCAAACAAATTGTGGGGTCCACACAAAGCCAATAATCATTCAAAGACATGTTACTCTTGACTCTTGTTATCTATATTTAGCAAAGGACATAGATCTTTCTCCCATATTCAGATTTCAACACTTAAACAAACTATTTGGTCTTTCGCTAGTGATCAGCAAAAGCCTCAAGAATGAAGGTTCCATCAGTGAGCATTGTCATGATCTCGATATTCATCCTCCTTCAACTCTATTCATCATGCTTCGCCACAATCACAAACCCAAGAAACCAGACATTCCCTCCTAACACAGACTACATCAAGGCCTCGTGCAATGGCACTCTCTACCCTAACTTATGCTACAAGTCCCTCTACACATATGCCACAAAGATCCACACAAGTCCAAGACAACTTGCTCATACAGCCCTCTTGGTGGCCTTAAAGGAGGCTAAATCGACTTCTAAACTCATGACCAAACTCTCCAAATCCCATAACCTTAAGCCAAATGAGGCAGCCGCTATGACTGATTGCGTGGAAGAAGTGAGTAACTCCATCGACGAGATGAGAGATTCGGTTGGCGAGCTTCAACAAATCAACAGCACATCAGACTTCAACTTGCAAATCAGTGATATTCAGACTTGGGTTAGTGCTGCTTTGACGTATGAAGACTCATGCATGGATGGATTTGAGGAGACATCAGTGAAGAAAAGTGATGTGAAGTATATTGCTAGAAAACACATTCTAAAGATTGCTCACTTGACTAGCAATGCTTTGGCCCTTGTAAACAAGTTTGCGGAGAAAGTTCAAGCTGCAGCTAAAAGCAAGAAGCCCTAGAGACACTGGTCCTATGGTATGGCCTCACAATATGCTCTATGTACTATTTTAGTGGCACGTTCTTAATCAGAGTATCCTAAAACAGCCATGTCCGTTGACTAGTTTATCGTTTTTGGGTGTTGGTGTATGTAAGAAGGTACGTTGAAGTGTGAGGCTAGTGTACTACTTTAATTTCATGCGTGAGACTTTTTGTGTAATTTCAAAAGTTTGTTTAGACAATGTTTTTTTGTTGGATTATTGTTAGACATTTCTTTCCCGTTGCCTCTTTTCATTCATCATTAGGTTCATTAATAATAACAATGATACATCGGTACATGTCAGCTTAATTATTTTCAAATAAATAGATATCGTATAAGGTCTTGTGGTGTAAACAGTCACATGCATCATGCAGTCATTCAAAATTGCTTAGTTTTGACTAGTAATTTTTATCAAATTAATGCATTGATAACACAGTCCAATTAAATTTAATTGTATAGGATCTTCTGATTTAAGTAAACAAATGAAGAGTGACTAGGCGCCATTGTCTCTTAACGACATTCCGTGCAATAATCATTACATTTTAGGAAAACAACATGAAATCTGAACTAAAGTGATGAATGTTGCCCAAGTCAGGATTCATAATTATTCCATTCATTTGAAAATATCCTTTGACTAATGGATAAGTGATTTATTGGTTGAAGAGTTAGTCAAAAAGATTAGAAGTCGAATCCTGACTTTTGTATAGTTTTGGTACTGCCGCAATAAAATTGATTGTATTAATCTTGGTGTAATCATCGTTTGAAGAAGATATGTTCTTTAAAATAATAATTATATACTTAACATTAAATATAGGGTAGAGATCAGGTAAAAAAATGTCTAAATATAAAAAGTATAAAGAAATCATAACTATAGATGTACCTTCTAATCAATGACTGAGATTATCTAATTAATATCCATTTAATTATAATAAAAATGATTAATCAATGTTTGAGGGTATTTAAGACATTTTGATCTAATTTACATGAGAATTATAAAACTCAAATAGGTGACAG
>JAWWMW010000201.1:147996-171987 GCA_035048345.1 Echeveria elegans | reverse complement strand
AGGAGCACTCAACAGTCCGAGGAGACGCTGTCCTTTCAAGATTCTTGCGAGGCCTACTACGAGGCGGTGGGCGGAGTTGGGCCAGGTGGTGTTGTTTTTGGAATGGGCGGAGCAGCACCGGACTACTTCACTCAGCATATTTCCTCCTCCAGACGCGAGACATCTCGTCCGGCGCAGCTGCAGCGCTGCAGTGACGAGATGACACAAAGAATGGAGCAAATGCAGAAGGAGATTGAACAACTGAGGGAGGCCCAACGAGTGCAGATAGAGGAAATGGAAGCGGCGCAACGCGAGTACCAATGGAGGATGGACCAATTTATGGCGGAGATACGGGCCAATCAGGGCAGCGCTTCCTCTTCCCGCAGACAGCCGTCGCCGCTAGATTTGGATGCAGATTTAGATTAGTCTGTATTCAATTTAATATTTTGTAAACTATTATTTTTTTAAACAATTTTGGTTTAATATATTTTAATTTTAAAATTTAATTTTATTTTTTTAATTTTTAAAATTTATTAATAAAATATTTTTAATTAATTTTGTTATTTTTTTATTATCAACATTATTTGCGACCACGTGGTCGCACGTTTTAGTTATTATTTATTTTTTATTTACCGACCACGTGGTCGCATACTAGTGGAATTTTAGGATTTATATTAATCTACCATTTGCGACCACGTGGTCGCAAATCAATAAATTTTCGGAATTATAATTTCATAAATAATTTGCGACCACGTGGTCGGTAACGAGTAAAATTTTGGGATTTTAAATTAATCGACGATTGGCGACCACGTGGTCGCTAATAAATAAAATTTCAAGAATTATAATTTCATAAATACTTTGCGACCTCGTGGTCGCTAAGTAATAAAATTTCAGCAATTTTAATTTTAAATTGTGACCACAGTGGTCGCAACGTTGTTTTCGTCGCAAAGTGTCACATAAATTAGCGACTGCGTGGTCGCAAAGGTCCATTAGCGACCATTATTTGCGACCACATGGAGGTTTTTCGTATTTTTTGTAGTGGGATTTTCGTATTCCCTCACAATCATCCATCCGCTTGTATTGTGATAACCAGGCTACGCTTCACATCTCTCGCAATCCCGTCTTCCATGAGAGGATGAAACATGTCGAGTTGGATTGTCATGTCGTTCGGCAATTTACCCAGTCTAGTCTCATTTCCCCTCAGTTCATTGCCACTGATGAACAGGCTGCAGATCTATTCACCAAAGCGCTTTCGTCCGATATCCTCTCTCGACTTCTTTCCAAGCTCAGCGTTAGCAATTTGCTTCATACGCTGAGCTTGCGGGGGTATTGATGCTGATGGATCTGAGCAGCAGCAGCGACAGCTACGGATCGTCCAAGCGACGAATTCGCACATCCGCGTGTAATGTTTTTGTAAATATGTAATGTTTGGTAATGTAACTAACGATAGTTAGGGGTAGGTTATGTAATTACTGTAAAGACTCCCCTGTACAAATACTCTGCTTTGTATCTTTCCTTATCATCAATACCAAAAATCTTTCCACCAAAATTCTGATCACACATTCCGCGTGTATCTTCTCCGGCATGCTCCGTCCACATTTCCGGCATCGTTGATCGAGTTTCTTCACCATTGATGATCCTTTCTAGATGTCTGTTGGGCGAGATGTCCATTTTCGATCTTTCTATTTGTCGGTATTTTTGGGTCTATTGTAATCATATATTGAAACTGAAAGCCAACTCCATTGCCTGACATATCAGAATTTGTCTCATTCATTTGATTAGATTATACTCCTAATAAACCTGTTTTATCAAGTAGGAAGTTTTTTTTAGTATAATATTGCAAGCTAACCAACCAGAAAGATCGCTTGCTGAGGAGTCCATCAGACATGGACATGTATTGTGTCACCAGACACCATATATTATAGTATTTTCCAACTGAGATAAAGCTTCTCTTTCTGTTCTCTATGCTCTTTTTGAGTTTTTGTTCTTATTATTTCTGGAAATATCAAAGCCGTTATTTTTTTTATTGGATAAACAAATAATAATATGTCCAATTTGTATTTTCCAATATAAGAAAAAAGGCCTTTTGAGTTTTGACCGACTCTCTCATAACGTCGTGTTGTGTTATCTTCTAGATCTGGAGATGGAAGCATGTTGAAGTCGGTTAAACTCAACGTATTGTGTATATATATGTAATGTGTATCTCTTGATCAAATTGATGAACTTGGTTGATGGACATGCCTGGAGATGGATTATATTAATTCATCTCGTGCGACAAGTGCAGTTTCGTTAATTACTTTATATAGCTGCCTCTCTTAATCATCTCATTAAGGGTTAAAATGTAGTGAACTTGTAAGAGCATGTAGTTTAAACAAGGTAAGCCTAACCCTCGGTTAGGAATTAGGATTATGAATTATGAGGACGGTGATAAATGAGTTTGTTTAGTGACCTATAATATGTCGATGGATTTTCACTTGTTGCTGTTTTTCCACGCTGATCAAGCTAGCTTTAGCTCACATTCATGTAGCTTAGTTTATCAATCGACTAGATTACAGAGTCAAGCGTAATCCATCTCGTTCTGATCATTACATTGTTATTCCTCGTTAGCGAAATGTACATATATATCAATCACATGACTAACAATCTTTTATTGAGATGGCCGCTAGCCATCAAATATATAGCAAGATGCCTGCAGCTGTAAACTGATGAAGAAACCCTAACCCTAGTTATGATTTAGTACATCCTCTTAATTTATGTATATCAGGCTCTAGATGAGTCGGACTGTTGTCTGTTGATTAATAATTCATCAATAGTGTAAAAGTCACTTTTCTCGCAGTCTTGACAAAGAAGCTTATGAGTCTTGAAGCTTGGGCCAACTCTTAAGCATCAATATTCCGAAAATTAAACACGGGACACAACAATATATAGAGCTTAACCTAGGTAGCTTCATCATATTCATCATCATATGTGCAACATGTATAGAGCTAGCTTTATATCATAATACCATAGAGAGAAAGTCTGCATCAGTTGCTGGTGGGAGGCGGTGGAGTAGTGGTGGTGGACAGCGCCACCCTTTCCTCTCTCTTTGATCATAAAATCTTCTCCTGCAATCAATCCTCACCTCCCTCTCATCCTCAACTCATCAACTCAATATATAGATCATTAATATCCACATCCATAGATATTTTGAGTATCTCAGCTACCTCCACAACCCTAGCTAGAACTCAACATCTCTGCATCTCTCTCTTCCAATTATTGTCTTCTTGATCTGCTTGAGTTTAAATCTTTCAGATCAGATCACAAGCATAGGGATCCGATCTCATCTTTCTACTCTCAGCTGGCCCCTTTGTCTCTTTGTCTGTCTATGCTTTTGTTGTCCTCGAAGGTTGAAGAGGTTTGCAGTTGTTCAATTCCCGAGGTGCCTACTTTATATTCATGCTTTTCTTTTTCTGTTTTGTTGCCTGCTTTGTGTTTACATGTATTTCTGAGCTGCTGCTTTCTTCAGCGTCTGAACATAATAGCTGAAATTCTATCTTCTATGTCTCCATCTCTATATGCTACTATATCATTTACACCATGATCTAGCTTCAGATCCAAGTACAAAGACATGTATAGGTACAAACATTACTGCGCCATCACTTCAAGTTTGTGTATCCTCAATATGCAATAGATCTTGTGTAATCAAGGTTTGTGGCCTATCCTTTTCTCTCTATTCCCATTCCTTGGCGAATCAATCATTAATGTCCGGATATTCTAGGTACGACGATGTTTAGGTGATCGTCCATTCTGATCTCATAAATGATGTAGAGGCTTGAGTGTTGTACATGCAAGTAATTTCTAGGTTTTATAGGTAAGTTTATTTCTAGGTGATATACCTTGCATTCATATCCCATGTTCTTGTACTTGTGAGACCTCTGGATTTTCAAAATTGCAAAACATGATAGCGCGCATTAAAGAGGGTCATTAGGTTTTGATTAGAACACACGGCAATAAACATTTAAAAAGTCGAATCCTTTGTCATTTTATCTTTCACATTTGCATTAGCAAAAAAAACCTAGAAATTCTATGGCATTGGGTAGGCACGCATACAATTACCCTATACTTGGTTAAGGATTCTGGTAGTGTTTGCATTTTTACTTTGATTTTTGTGTCTGTTCTCTTTAGTGAGTGGAACCGGACCTCCTTTTACGCGGTTTAGTGGTCTCCATACACGCTACTTAGCTTGAAGGGAAAGCGTACATAAAGGTTTTTGTATTACAGTGTGTGTCATAGAGAAGTGGTTTTATAATTATTTGTGCATAAACTGATATGGGTATCATTCTTTACATGTCAAATTCTCTCTCTCTACCTCAAGTTTCAAATTGTCATTAATTAGCATCATATAGTTACCCCCCATGAGGGATGCTACCTTTATTTAGATATCCATCTTCTGCGGATGAGCTAAATATCGAACCTAGAAATTAATTCAGGTACCTATATAGTGGGAAAACGAGACCCTAAGTAAAGATACACACCACCATTTATGGGATTTCCATAGACTGCGGTAGGTTTGATTGAACTAGGGTTTCATGTCTCACTCTTATTGAGGATGAAATATGATAGTTACTCCTACTGTACACTACGGGTCCGTAATATATGTATGAAAAGCAAGGTTCTCTGTAATGATATATGCATTATGCACACAAGCACAAATTATTACTATGTGATTTGATTAGCAATTTGCGTACAGAGTTGTGAGAACAAAGCAAACCCTAATGTATAATTGTCTCACTCTATCGTTTCATCGTTATCACTTAAGTGTATACGGATTACTACCACTCAAAACCCTAACATACTTTAATGTCAATAATGGCGTGCATAAATAAAACTATCAAGTGTGAATTGGTTCTCTGTAATATGCACAATTATTGTTATTGCCTGACATCTACTTATTATAGAATACACAATACGTACCCATGAATCATCGACTTGTACGTAATTTGTTATCTAACGTTTTGTTGCCGGTTTTGTGATCGCAGGTGTCTTACAAAGAGCAAACATGAACTCATTTCCCCATATTGTTCCTCCTGGCTTTAGGTTCCACCCTACAGATGAAGAGCTAGTCGATTATTACTTGAGGAAAAGAGTAGCTTCAAAACGAATTGATCTCGATGTAATCAAGGATGTTGATCTCTACAGGATTGAGCCTTGGGATCTTGATGGTACTTTCATAAATCTCTATCTTTTCTTCTAGCGATTGTATAAGTTACATATAACCTCCAAAACAAGATTAAACAGTTTATGCTTGAAGCTAGCTCTACTGTATTAACTGAAAGTTGTGTCAAACAGAACTATGCAAAATTGGAACTGAGGACCAGAGTGACTACTATTTCTTCAGCCATAAAGATAAGAAATACCCTACTGGGACAAGGACCAATAGAGCCACCAAAGAAGGATTTTGGAAAGCAACTGGAAGGGACAAAGCTATATATGCGAAACATTGCTTGGTTGGCATGAGGAAGACTTTGGTGTTCTACAAAGGTCGAGCACCAAATGGTCAGAAGCTCGACTGGATCATGCATGAGTATCGACTTGAAACCAATGAAAATGCAGCTCCTCAGGTAAGCTTTTCTGACTCCCTGCAATAGTGCTTCACTTATAACTTGTAGCTTGACACTAGCTACTTCTAAGACATTTGATGTGCTAAAAAAAGGACCTTCGAAGTGGTAAAAGATATTTGAAATTTAAAGTTGTAGCATGAAAGTTTTTTTATTAATGTTTCTCTCACTACAGGAAGAAGGATGGGTAGTTTGTAGGGTGTTCAAGAAGAAGATGGTGGCTACGACCATGAGGACAGTGGGAGATCATCGCCACGAATCCCCATATTGGTACGATGAACACGCTTCATTCACGCCAGACATGGATTCTCCAATGAGAATACTATCATCTTATAACCCAAATGCACCGCGTAATCATCCTTATAATCCATCAAACTTTTCCTTCAAACAAGAACAACAATTTGGTCTTCATTGCACTCTCTCTCAAGACACATCATTCCTTGACCTTCCTCAACTTGAAAGCCCCAAGATCCCCATATCAACTTTGACAAACAACACTTCATATGGCTTTGCCGATCAGATTCTGCTACAAAACTATCAGCTTAACATTAGCAACAATGTGTTATTTGGTAACAGTAGCAACAACGTCACTAATGAGCAGCAAGCTGTGGATCATCATGTGAGTACTGACTGGAGAGTTCTTGACAAGTTTGTTGCCTCTCAACTAAGCCATGAAGATGCAGGGGAGAAACAACACAACTATCTGGTCAATGAGGCTGGCTTTGAAATGGATCAGGAGGTTATGGTGAAGACGGGGACTGAGTTTGCTTCATCGTCTACTTCCAGAGGCCAAGTCGATCAGTGGAAGTGATCATAATATATTAACATGACAAACACATCTATAAAGATTGATTTAGTGGTGAAGTCGATTATAGTACGTTGGTTTTGAAAGACTGGTAATCTTTTACAAGCCTATGGATAAATTATGTTGTTGTGTACATAACAAAACCTACATATGTGGACTTGATTATGCATGACACAATAATGTTTAAGCGATTCAGCCCAGTACCTGAAAAATCAAATGTAAACTATTTTTAAATTGTAGCTAGATTGACTAAAGTTGTACCTCTTTCCCTTGATATATATAAACTGTTTGATTATCACTCGCACTTATTTCATCACTATTATGTTACCGTGCGTAAACATAACTTGAGAGGACATTTCTAGCTAAGGCAAGTACCCTTGAAATTACTAGGGCGATCATTTGTACAGTATTTGTTTATATATGACTTCTTCGGACTGTATGTACTTAGGGAACTCAGTGTTTCAGGGGAGAAATATACGTTGAAATGAAGTTTAGGGCTTAGAAACTGCCCAAAATATATATGAAGTAGTCTTCGCAAAACATCATATTGTGTGTTTATTATTAATAATTACAAATGAAAAACCCTATATTAATTAGATCATCATACCTGAAAGAAGGCTGAACTACGAACACAATACCTGACAAAGTTCAAACTAAACCACTGTGCTCCATCAGCCTGCCTAATCTGGTCTCTCTGAACTGTTCTGCAGGCAGCCAAGCTGATAACTTAGAAAAATGTAACTGTCAAGACAAAGGTTGCCTGAGAGGCTCTGATAATGTTAGAATATCTAGAGAGGATAGAGAGAGAGGGAGTAGAGAGAGAAATAATATTTAGACAACTCTGGGAATTTTATACATCTTTTATGCGCAAGGAACATGTTGCTTTAAACCTGAAGATTATGGATAAATTTTGTACTGAATTTTGCTTTAAAGTGATGCAATTTTGTTAGCACACATCGACACCATCATTGCTGGTGTGCTCCTTCTTCCATCACACTTGTCGTTTTATAATCTAACTGCACAAATTCAACTGTGAGCAGTAAATTCAAACTTTCTCAGATCTGGGATGGAATAATGAGTTACGGTGGGGCGTAGTGTTATTTTAGTTTGTTGTCCAATTGACAAACCATGCGCGCACTGAAAGAGACCGGATAATACAAAGTTTAATGTGCATGTTGGCGTGAATGAAACAATGCATGATTAAGGTTCTATTGTTGCGCTATTTATATATGGTTTCTTTTTCTTTAGATTTAATTACAGAAATCTTTTAGGATAAAAAGTAACCACAAGTCAAAAGAAGTTGGAACATATGGGATCGGATAGTCTGTTCTACAATAGTATGCTTCTTTACATGAGAAGCCTCTGAGGATCGAGATCAAACTAGTTTTGTAAAGAGCAAGCTACGAATTAAGCAATAATAAGTTTAATTAAGCAAGCTACTAAATTTAGATGTGTATAAAGCTGAAATACCTTTCCCTCGGATTCTAGCAACCTTAACGCCTCAATGCCCTAAAAGAATTGTACATATATCAACAGGTCTACGAGACTGAATGAGACAAAAAAATATTGCACATAAATTCACCGGCCAAAGTTGAGGGAATCTTGTATAGTAGATGCTCTGGAGGCACGCCAACATCGTTATAGTTTATACAGCTTCATCAGGTGATGAACCTAATAAATATATGTATGACATAGTGTCAAATATCATACAGTAGTTGTTGTATGTACACATAAAGGAGAAATTACCAGAACCTTTCAATCTACTAAGGCGCGTCATAGGTGCACTGCTTTTGTTAAGGCAATCCAATAGAAAGCAAAGGAATAAGTAAATGTGCTCGGAAAATGTAAACATCCTACGGAATTGTAAAAGCTAGTTAGATAAGTATAGATATCAGTTCATATGTCACCAATATACCATAATTTTTTTAAAGACCTAATGAATATTAGTGACGTGTTGCGCGTGTGACAACTAGACTATATTAGTTCTCTTCATGACAACATTGTTGGGCGGCGCATCAAATTCTCAAGCATAGCATTCTAAATCATCAGATGATTTTATCTAATCGCAAGGCAGGCACTAAACACTACTCGAGTTTAATTGATGCATCCGTAACATAAATAAATATAAAACAAAATGTCATATGCTTAAATCCTATACAGACAGACGAGACACACTTTTGAAAATCATCGAAAATGACGATATCAGGAACGATCTTACATACGGGCCGGCCCAACCAGATAACAGCTACACGCTTCTTTGACTATTCAAATATATTGGACTCTGAACACGTGGCATTCCTTATATGGGTCTTCTGTTTTTTTTTTTTTTATATCGAAACCGATATAGAGCGTATGACTTGACGTGTTGAACGTTGACCAAGACATAGGACATAACCCTTTACTGTACACGGCTAAACTTTGAAGAAGCTACGGACTGATTCTTCTCCAAATTGGACCGTTTAGAGTAGAGCTTGGCGGCCACTGGGACACGGTACTTCAACTTGGGATAGGCCAGGGGCACGTCAAGGCTTATAGTATAGCAACGGTCAAACATATGCAGTACACAATTTAATAGTGGCAATTAGTAATCCTGATCCATCAAGGGTAAAATGCAATGACTGAAAGATCGTCTATCCCCAGGAGCCACCCAGGTTCGATTCCCATGAGGGGCAAAAAAAAAGTAATCGATGAAGCATGTATCTTGATGCTAAGGCGTTGATGTGTATTCGTTATCGATGTAAATGTTGTTACTTGTATATTGAGTTGGATCGTCGATAAAAGCGCTTAGATGGAACTAATCGATCTTTTTTTTTTCAAATATCGATGGTTCAAACCTTTTTGATGTATTAATGTACTTATCACTGGAGATTTGTTATCCTTTAATTTTTTAAAACTAATATTTCAAATAATTAGAAAAAGAAGAAAAACAATTACACATGGTAGTAGAATGCATGAGGTGAGGTCAATAGGCCAAATTCTAAATATAAATTCAACAACTTGGTGTAATGTTAACTTGCTAGTAGGACTACAAAATAGAGAAGAGGAGAGAGCTTTAAATGCAAAAAAATTGCAAGCTCTTTCTCACCATCTTCTTCCACCCCTTCATGACCAAGTATACACTTTTTCAAACCGCCCTTCATTCCTCAACATCTGTACTCTACTCCATCTATATATATACCAACAATCAACACTCCATCTCTAAAACCAGTTAGATATTTTCAGATCCAAATTCCAACCCCCATTGTTTTCTTATCAACCATCATCCGATCATCATTTGATCATCAACATCATCCATGGAACTCTTTGCATACCCAGCTGCTTTTTCTTTGACCACTTACGTTCCTGAGCTCAGTGTGTTCTGGGGTTTGGTTAAGAGATTCAGGCCTCGCTCCAATTTGAATGTCACAGCTGCTCTAGCCAATTTCTTCTCTGCTGTATTCACCTTCCTTTTTGCATTTGGTAAGTATGTTACATGTTTGATCATTTGTCTCAAAGGTTTCAACTTTGTTAACATTTGGTGTTTTGGGGAACATTTTCTCATCTGGGTGTGTCTTGTTTTGTCAATTCTGTAACATTTGATTGATTTCTGGTGTTGTGAATGTTGATGAGTTTTGTGAGTAATGAGCTTACCTTGTGTTGTGTTGTGTTTTGTGGTTTGCAGTTGGGACTTTATTGGGTGCATTTACTGGAGCTTTGATTGGACAAGAGAGTGAAAGCGGATTTATAAGAGGAGCTGCAGTTGGAGCCATTTCTGGAGCTGTTTTCTCCATTGAAGTCTTTGAATCTTCTCGAGTTCTCTGGAAGTCAGAAGAGTCTGGAATTGGATGTTTCTTATACTTGGTAAGTTTTTGTTCTTTTAAGTTTTACGGAATGTGATGATCAGCACTTGATTAATAATTTATATAATGTAGGAACGGTGGATTAAAACTTTAGTATTTTGTGCAGATTGATGTGATTATAAGCCTTGTGAGCGGCAGACTTGTCAGGGAGCGCATTGGTCCGGCCATGCTTAGTGCTGTTCAAAATCAGGTATATATATATCTACCATAATTGTTCAACTAGCGATTCATCAGGCCTGAACGATTTTAACTGATGTCTGAATTTTCATTTATTTATGCTAATGTTTTGGTAATCTTTACAGATTGGTACTTCTGAAGTGAGGTTTGAAGATGTTGCCAACTTATTCGATACGGGCATCTGTAAAGGAATGACTGAAGATTCCGTAGAGAAGCTACCCAAAATCACAATCAACAATCAAAATAATGTTGATGAGTCTGGGGAGAATATCTGTTGTTCCGTCTGTCTTCAAGATTTCCAACTCGGAGAGACAGCAAGATGTTTGCCTCAATGCCATCACACCTTTCATCTACATTGCATTGATAAGTGGCTACTACGACACGGCTCGTGCCCAATGTGCAGGCAGAATTTATAACTAGCGGATTATGAGTTTTCTTCGTAGCCAAAATACCACTTACATATACTTTTTGTTTTTGTTCCCTCCTGAGTCCTGTCCATAAAAGAAGAAGAAGAAAAAGGCTGTTATACCATTCTTTCAGCTTCTGGAGCCTGACAACAGAAGCTTAATTATTTTTTGATGGATTCCTACAGAAAATTTCATGGCTGGCTACCGTGTGGTGTGGTATTCAACCTCGAAAAGCTGACCCTTGGATGGAAAAAAAAAAAAAACAGATTCTAAGCACCATCCTTAGTTAAAAAAAACATTTGAGTTTTTACATCTTATGCACTCTGTAATGTAAAGCGAAGACTCCCATACGATAAAAATTTGTAGGTTTTTAACATCATTCACAATCGCTTCGTATAATAATCTCATTTACCAAATGTCGACAAACACGATGTGTGTAATACCTGGATCTAGTTGAGCTGTTTCTGGTTTAATATTAATCTTATTTTAAATCATCTTAATATATAATTAATATAGAATAATGGCTGGATAAGAGCATATTCGTCCAATCAAAGAGCAACACGTTGACTTTACATAACCCCCGATATATTTAATAATCCGTAACCCTTAGGTGAAGCTTTTTATAACTGAAAGGTCACAAATGTAGCTGATCAAACTGTAACATGACGTGCCAAACAAACACATTCCCATTATTAATTACAACTAATCGTTAATTAAATCATTCTTAATACATAAAAAATAGTTTCGTCCTACATTCATATAACCGATATGATTACATATGATTCAAAAGCTCAAATTTATAAGTTATGATTTCATATTTATATATAAATTAATATTTTTATTTAATTAAACATCTATTTTTAAATTATAAAAAATATATTATTATTTTCTTTAATTACATACTCAACATATTTAATTTAATCGTACAATCGCGCAGGGACTAAATCATAAATTCCTACAACTCTCTAGTTAACGAAGTCATCACGTAAACAATTCTCATTTCAGTCCTTAAAGTTTACTAAACTCGAATCTCCTCCCCGTCACTCTCACAACCAAGCTTCACGACGTGTGAACCGATTGTCGTCAAGTCGCCGACGACTTTCCTCTCCATGTATACAGCAGCTTAACAACAACGTCTCTCTTCACTAGTCAGAGCAGAGCAGAGCAGCGAAGCAAAACTCATTCTTTAACCCTCAAAATGCCTGCTGACTTTTTCACACTCGAATCGGTCAACGACTCTCCAGTTTTCCACATCCGTATAAAACCCTCATTTTCCTCCACCTTTCCCTCTCCAAACCGAAACCCTTTTCAACCTCAACTCATCCCATGGCTTCTCTCCGCTTCAATGTACTGGCGTTGTGTTTAGCATTTGGATTGAGCTTTTGTTGTTATGCTTCAGCTTCAGGGTCGACGTTTGGATTCGACATCCACCACAGATTTTCAGACGGCGTGAAGGGAATTCTTCCGGTTGATGAAATCCCTAAAATCGGTAGTAAAGGGTATTACGCGTTTATGGCTCACCGTGATCGGATGTTACACGGCCGCCGTCTGTCGTCTACTACTGATTTGACCAAGTTGACTTTTGAGTATGGGAATGAGACTTTTTATATACCTAGACTTGGATTGTAAGTTTCTTAGTATTAAATTTTCTTGATTTTTGTGGAATTCTGATGTGTTGGTTTGTGAGTTTGATTTTGGTTGGAAAAATGGCAGTCTGCATTATGCCAATGTTTCGATGGGGACGCCGAGCAAGTCATTTCTGGTTGCGCTTGATACCGGAAGTGATCTTTTTTGGTTGCCTTGCGACTGCACTAGTTGTGTACAAGGCCTCAACACGACTCAAGGAGTATGTAACTTCTCTCACCCTTTGGAGTATTCGTGACCTGTGTGTTGTTGATGATATTTGTTTTTTGTACGATTGTGTTTGAGCAGATGATCAAGTTCAATATCTTCAGTCCTAATGCATCAACAACTAGCGAATTCGTTCCTTGCAGTAGTCCTTTGTGTGCGCAAAAAAGTCAATGTAATTCTCTAACGGATACTTGTCCGTTCACTATTAATTATCTTTCGGCTAATACTTCGGCTAATGGAATCTTGGTGGAGGATGTGTTGCACTTGGTTACTGATGATGATCATACTGAGGCGGTCAAACCCCGCGTCACTTTCGGGTATGAGTTCATTTCAGATATATTAATAAGCGCGTACACTTTTTGCGTGATTTAGCACTGTTAGTTTTCGCAATATAGTTCGAAATTCCTTTTAACTCTTTAGTAGATTTGATATATTCTTGGGTCCTGTGTTTGCATTCTATAAGCTGCCAAATTGGACTAAGCCAAGACATAGTATGGTTTTTGATATAGTGGACTTTGAATGAGTCCATGTTTGACTTTCGGTTATGTTTGTTTTGTTTGAGAACTGAACATTTGTTTGCTTAGAAGTTGGAATCACCTCTCAAGAAACACTTTTACTATGTACTTATGTCAATTCATTTTTTATATTATTATTATTTGACAGCTGCGGCAAAGAACTCACTGGTTCATTCTTGAGAGGTGGTGCTCCCAATGGCCTATTTGGGCTTGGTGTAGAGGATGATTCGGTTCCAAGCATGTTAGCTAGTCAAGGACTGATAAATAACTCGTTTTCCTTATGTTTCGGGTATGAGGAGGGAATTGGCAGGATTTCCTTTGGGGATCTAGGAAGCTCGGACCAAGGAGAGACGCCATTCACTCTTAATCAACCACAGTAAGTACTTAATAATCGTCATTTGTTAAAGTTGTGTTTTCGTCACGTATGCTAATATGGTGCGTCTTGAATACTTCCCAGTCCGAGTTATAACATTACTGTTACAATGACACGCGTGGGAAATTCAACTTCTGCTGTGCCTTTTTCTGCAATATTCGACTCGGGCACTTCATTCACATTCTTGAGTGATCCAACCTACACTTACATTACTGAAACCGTAAGTTGACTGATTGATCGTTTAAATGATGTCTAACCCCACCACTAAAGTTCGGACTTGGAATTATAATCTTTTTATTTTAAACCAGTTTCATTCTCGCATTAAGGAAGTGAGGCACAACAGCTCTGATTTTCCTTTCGAATATTGTTATGAACTAAGGTAAGATGCAGTCATGGGAACTCTTGAATTATCATATTTTTTATTTGTAACTTTGAATTAATGTGTTTTCACAACATTCAGTGCGAATCAGAAAAGTTATAGTGTTCCAGTGATGGACTTGATTATGAAGGGAGGAGACACTCTTAGACTTAGTGACCCGACAATTGTGATTGCGACCGAGGTATGTATAACATTCTTCTAGCCTTACAAACATATCATCATTATTCATTCCTCTGCGGCAAGTTGAAGATTTTCTTGCCAACTGCAGGATGGAGTAATTTACTGTCTGGCCCTTCTCAAAAGTGATGATATAAACCTTATTGGGCGTAAGTGTAAAGTAGATCATAACGTCACACTTTCAATTTTAGATCTTTCCAGTTTCCGCCCATTTTTATTTGTGATACAGGCATTTATTTTTTATTCTTTTATATAAATATTCCAATGAAAACTGAACTTATCTTTGTTACTTATATTTGTGAACTTAGTTTGAAATACCTGGCTGTGGGATGCGTATGCGCATCAGACTACTAACTTGATCAATTAATTGTTTACAGAAAACTTCATGGACGACTACCGCTTTGTGTTCAACCGGGAGAGAAATATTTTGGGTTGGAAGAAATCTGATTGTAAGCGGACTCTCTATAGATGTATTTGACTTCATAACATTAGTTTAACTTTAACGAATACTCTAACATAGAGGAATTTCTTCACACAGGTAAAGACAGGTCCACCGGTCAGTCCATCAGCCCTGCAGTTCCACCAGCCGTTGCAGCAGATCCACCAACCTCCTCCACCATCACCCGGAACACTTCTGAGACTGCAACACCACCTACCAGCAACAATACACCACATTCAATCAAGTTAACATTCCACATCATGGCTGTGATCATCCTCTCACTACTAGCCATTTTTTGAGATTCATCATTTTTACTATTCCAACATTCATATATTTATGATTATGTACCATATAGAATGTGTATTTATTGGACATTGACGCCTTCATTGAGGCCCGCTTCTATATGCCATCATTGGCCACTGTAAACAGTTCATATATTTCAAGATCATATTTCCGGTCTGAGATTATTCATGAATAAAGGTTTTACATTTCGAAGTCAAGAATTGTTGTAGCAAGTTTGGCTTATATTATTGAACTTAAAATGCAGATTACAAGTAGAAATTTCAGGTTCTTGCTCACCGCACCAATCAGCACAATGACGATATCAGTATTCTTTATCATCAATCTTACTCTCCACAACTACATGATGCAATTCTTCAAGAACTTCCGGCAAAAGCCACTACTTTTGATGAACCTAAGGCACGTATGGTCTATGGTGATAATGAAACAAAATACTCGCTGACATTTTCTGCCTCAAGGCGGTAACTGCATGATATATGAAAGTCATTTTATCATCCTAAATACAATCAAAAACATCATCTAATATATGTGTAGCATATAACTCATACCATCTCAAGTATTCTCAAAAAACAAAGGCAAACTTGAGTTTTGTCAGCTTGGGTGAGTTAATTCGTTTAAGATTTCACAATAAGTAAACTCTGTCAAAGCTTTGGAATCTAGCAGATTAATTTTTATTCCACAAAAAAATAAGAGAAGTGAGGTAATTTTTGATTTTTTTGTTTATTAATTTTTTGATATAGTACTCTTATTTAATTGCGGTTATCAGAATAGTTAATGGGTGTCCGGTGTGAGTGGTTATTGGTAAAAAATGATAGTTTTCAGAAATCTCAAATTATGCGGGTGATCTGCGGAAAAAAAAAACTCACTAATCTTGCAATATTCGACTCTGACTTCATTCACATATATTTACATTAGTAATTTTAGAACAATTAAGTATATGGTTTATTGTCTCCTCTAAATCGGATGACTTTACAACTGTTGAAAGTCACCACCTAGCTCAAGTAAATCTTGTACAAATTTACTATGTATGTATCGAAATGTTTATCAATCAAGCTGTAGCTGCTTGCAGATTTTCTTGGCTTGAAGTTTTCATGGATATATTTTCAGGACTTCTAATAACTTTGACACGAAACGTGATCTGCATTTGATACGATAAAATGTATGTTATTTTGCGGAAAATAAGATACTATGGCTGTTCTCGCTTAAAGCAAGAATTAATAAAAGTACCTTTTTATCGGATCCAAATTCAACACTGTCTGATGGCCGAATTCTACATGGGAAGTTTTGAGGGAGACGATACCGCTTACCCTCAAAGCTGGTGAATACATATAGTGTGGTAATAAGTGCAGCTCTTTAAGATGAAGTAAGTGAAAAACATGTGATTGTATTGTATGCTTACTCTGAAATCCAGGTGCCATGCTCGCTACGTAAATCAGTAACAAAGAACGCACCATCTTTGTAGCTGATACGAGCATGCTTTGACGAGACCTGGGAGACCGCAAGATAAAGAAATTTTTAAGCAGTCACAATAAATCCTTTCAAAGCTTATCTTTATTAACTGAATTTGATGATTGGTAAGATGTTGCATACTATTACTACCTCTGGGTATGGTAGAACAACAGAAGTTCCGAGAAACTCAGGATCCTCCTCGCTCCTGCGCACAGAAATGAATATAAGAGGTATTGACAAGAAGAATAAGAAAGAAAATAAAGGGGATAATAGTCTGATATGCCGCATCTCCATATGGAGAAAATAAAGGGGCTAATAGTCTCACCCTATTAAGCAGGGTTCAGCCTCGTTCTTACTCAGGCAAATAGGTTGCAATGCGGCATTTTCTACAGGTGGGAGAAGGAACCACCTGAGACGAACGGGATAAGAGAGTGAGACGAACAGTAGATGAATTAATAAGGTGATGTATACGGGAAATATTCAAGTTTTACATACTCTCCGCTGATGGTACGCTCAAGTGCATCATCATCTTCAAACCAAGTCCGCAAATTGTTGCTTGCCTTCAAATATTATCGACAAATAAACTTTTCAATCGTGAAATAAATTATAGATGTACCATAAATGATATTATCAATAAACTGCAGCAAATTGTACTAATAATCTGAAATGAAGTTATAAGAGCAACTTACTTTATCAGAGAGTCTACAGCAAGATGACCTCCCTTCAAGTTTCGAGCTGCAATTTGATTCATTAGGGAGTGGAAAGCGACTACGTAAAACTTATAAATATTCATGATGTGCGACCTTATTCCTTATTTGGCTAATTGAGTAACCTGTTCAAAATTTACTAGAAGAAATACTTATGAATTATACAGTGAAGGATCGAAAAAGCTAACCTGTTTCCTCCTAATACCCAGCTAAGCATTGCAGGCATGGCTATGTCGATGAAAAATCTCCCCCCAACTCTCCCGGGATGTGGTATACGTAATTCAGTCAGGAACTGAATTGAAAAAGTAAAAATTTTGAGTTCCAACCCAACCCAATAGTCAATGATTTCAGTTGCATGTTCCGCGTCTTTTACTCGATCCTTACCGATAGCGGTCCTAATCCCACACCCAAATATGCCTTGTAAGTCGAAGCCATTATTGCAGCCATTCTAGCCATTCCATGGATCACAGCCACTCTTAGCCTTCTAGACTTTTCATAACTGGAAAACAAATGTGAAACTCTTACCTCTGCCAGCTTGAAACTCGATTTTTTAAACAACTCTAAAAAAATACGCTTTCTGAACTAAAATGTAAACAGTCACTGTATGCAATTTTCTCAAGTGTTCATATATTATCACGTTTATGTGGAGCCATAAACTGTTACCTCTTCAAGGCAGATACAACATCAACGGGCATTCCTTTTTCAGCACTTTGTTTGCATGCCTTTTCAAGTTCCACTGCAAGCTGGTAACTATCCTGTAATAACACGAGTGAGAAATTTGTAAAGACCTCCGATAAGTACCATTTAAAAAAAATGATTGGTTTACTAGTATAAATGTAAGGTAGAAGAATAACATACCTCAATTGCCATACATCCGCCCTGGCCCAAATTCGGTTGCATAGCGTGGATTGAGTCGCCTAACAAAGTAACACGGCCCTTCCCCCAAGTAAGACTAGGGATACGATCATATATATCCCGTCGAAGAATTGCTTCTTCATCTGTGGCGTGTAATAGATCTATCACATTATCGCACCAGCCTTTGAATATATTAAGCAGTCTTTCTTTTTTACCTGAACCAGTTATCGGGATATACCACATCATGTTGCTGAGAAAGTCTATTCTATTGGACTGCACTGGATAATCATAGTTCAAACAATGTGCAGATCCGTACCATTAGGACTATCTTCACCGCCCGCAGCTTCTTTGTGGAAAGCATACCATTGCATCTTCCCTTCTCCTACATCCGAGGAAACAAAGTATTGTTTGTGTCCTAAGAACACACGATACCTGACAACAAAATAAACAGCAGAAGAAATGGGTATTTGAGTTAATCAAACAAACCACGGAAGGAATAACTTCTTAGATAACTAACTATACGAAGAGAACTTACCCCACAGATTCGATGTCAGCTGGTACGAAGTCTGCAATACCAGTATAGCATGTGTATTCCGAGTACACAACATCGGTTTCCCCAAATAAGTTCTTTCTAACCTAGAATAGCAAATTATCTAAACATGAATTCTTGGTGAATAAAACGCATAGCCGAGGTGGCTAAAACAGTCAAATGCATACACGAACATGAGGAATCTCTCAAGTTCTTCGGTGGTCAGAAGTACAAATGAACAACAAACTTACCTTAGACCATATTCCATCAGCGCCAACAAGAAGATCACCCTCAAAAGTATCGCCATTTTCAAGTTGCACTGTAACCTATACACAAAAGTCATTTAGCTTGGCTAAGAATTGACCGAACTCAACATATTAGTGAATTACACTAGAGTGCTATAGCAACTTAAAAGTCAAATCTACCTTATCCCCATGATCCTTGAAATCCACAACATTACTAGCGTTCAAAATCACATCTTCCCCAACAGCATTAGCCAAAATCTGTTGCAATTTAATACGGCTTATAACCCTGGTAACAGGTAGTCCTCGTTCCGCTGCCGGAGTAAAGGTATCAAATTTAATATACCTACAAACATCATACACACATATATATAGCACCAGTAAGAACAGCGGAAAAAAACTTGCAAATATCCTAACATTAGAATTCTCCATTGAACAGCCGATTTCTCAACATCGAATGGAAAAGTGGAACAAGTGAATTACCAATTGCCAGACATGCCGTCAACCAAACCATTAATCCTATCACCAGTAACACAACCAGCTCTCATAACCTCCTCAGCAACATCCATATCAATTGCTTCTAACACAGCCAACGCATTACTTTGTATCTGAATTGGACCTCTATACTGACCTTCCCCTCTAATTGCACTTAAATCCTTCTCAAAAACAATAACTTTAAACCCTCTTTTCTTAGCAGTAAGTGCAAGAACCAAGCCTCCGATCCCACCACCAGCAATCAAAATAGTCATATTTCTTTGTGGCTCTTTCAACACCTGATTCTTCAACCCATTTAACTGATCAAGTTTAGTAGCAGTTTCCACAGTAGCTGTGGATTTGATCTGATTGAAGTTTCTTGATTTCAACTTGTTGCGGTTGGATGAGGTTACTAATGGGAAAAAGTCGGAAGTTGGATGGGGAATTGGGTTCTGGGTTCTGGAGAAAAGTGAAGTTGATGGATTAAGTGAAGTGTGGATTAGGGTACTGGACATTTTTGGGTTCTGCACAAGTTCAAAGATTAAAGCTTTGAGCTTGAACTGAAATCGAGTTGAATCAATGGGAGATTGATGTATGTGCTGTGTTGTTGATGGATTTTGGAAATGTGTGTGTGGGTTTTAAGGGAATGAGGGAGTGGAGTGGCCAATCCAGAATTGTAATTTTGAAGATGGAATGAATGAATGAATGTGATTCACCAGTTTTGGGAGGTTCCGTGATCATGTTACAAATTAAATTGGTCCCATTCTGGATTGGGGAAAATCTTGGAACACATGTCGACTTATTTGTGGTTGATTTTTTTCGAGCATTGCGAGATATCTGTTAAGAAAATTTAGAAGATGTGCGCAAAAGTCTCTTAACTTGATTAGGGAGTAGTTATTTTCTCGATCATATGTGAATTTATCGTGAAAATTTATCGTATCATATATTTAATGTTGTTTGTCATTATTTGTCGACAGTGGAGGTGTCGAGTGATCATACACAGTAAAAACTCAAAATAAAAATATAATTATATATATATATGTCATGTCAGGCTTGTGAAGTAACGTGTCCACAAATTCGAGAAGCATTTGTTAATCGGAATATTCACTTTGATACGTGCGTATGTTGTATATTCAAAAAATAACTACCGACTTCGTTGCAAGTAACAACATCCCAACAAACGAAATGGAAGAGTTGTGATGAACCATGAGGCATGGGGTGATCATGACAATAAAGATAAAATTTAGCAGATAATAAAGAGACAAAAATAATAAAACAAAGTAACCCTAATGGTGCACCGTGTTCAGGAACTGACTAGAAAAAACTAGAGGCAAGCAAGCAACCACACCGTTTTAGTTACGAGTGAAAATTAGGGATGGCAATTCGACCCGCCGCCTCGTCGCCCCGCCCCGTAAGCCAAACAGGGCAGGGCCGGGCAAAAAAAATTTGACCCGCCCGACCCGCGACGGATCCGCCCCGCCCCGACCCGCCCCGTAATTAATACTAATTAGTCCTATTTAATCCCTAAGTAATCCTAATTAATCTTTAATTAACCTTAATTAACCATAATTAATCTTAATTAATTGTGGGTCGGGGCGGGTCGGGGCAAATTTGCCTTAATTAAGCGCGGGGCGGGGCAATTTTGCCCCGCGACAGGACGGGGCGGAACATTTTTGACCCGCGACGGGGCATGTCCAATTTGCCTCCGACCCGCCCGTTGCCATCCCTAGTGAAAATGATTGTGGTCTGCAAAAAAAAAAAAGATACAGATATTATTCAGTATATCCATGACTTTGGGTGCTGGTAATCAGCTCTAGCTAGAACATTCTTGGTCCTGGTCTTAATGTTCCTACAAATATCCATTTTTGTTGATATAAATGACTGACGGCTTCACTAGGTGCAGTAACCCTAAATGACAAAAATGCTGTGATTTGGCATGAAACTCACACACCATGGGAACATATTTGTATGCTGAACACTTTTACTACAAGGAAACTATATGGAAAATATTGGTGTTTCGTGAGTTGATGTATGTGTTAAAGTCTTACACAATTCATCGATCCCTCTCGGCACTTGCATCACAATGTCTTTCTTTCTTTACCGAAGATTTGAGCCATATGATTCAATCGAATTTAACTTAGTTGGACACTTTCATTGCCTTTGCCTTTACGTATTCAATCCGTTCTTCATCGCCATTGCCACTTTTCATAGTTCATTATCAGCCACCGCATTATCATACCTAGATCTTCACCAAACAGAAGAACGTACCTCTGATGATCAGATAACACAAATAACTGAAAAATATGATTCAAAGGTGTATTTTATTCATTGTATATTTCTCTGAATGAATAGATCAGGAAGGTATACAAGCTTAAATACGCAATACAAGAGATGCAAGATTGAAAACACAGTGAATGAGGGTCAAATGCACGGCTGTAAATGAGCATGAATATTTGATTGAGAGTAAAATAAGGGAAGAGAAATATGCAATCTGGTATTCGCATAAATACCTCTTCATGTAAGTCACCGTGCAAGAACGCATTGTTCACGTCAAGTTGATGAATACTCCAATCCCTTTTGGTGGCGATGGCAATGAGGCCTCTTACGGTTACCAACTTTGCTACGGGAGCAAACGTGTCATGGTAATCGATACCTTCCATTTGTGTATACCCTTTGGCGACGAGTCTTGCCTTGTATCTTTCGACTTCACCATTTGGTTTGAATTTCGTTTTGTACACCCACTTTGAATCTATAACTCGTTTGCCGTTGGGTAAGTCTTCAATGGTCCAAGTACCATTTTCTTCAAGGGCCTTTATCTCACTTTGCATGGCATCCCTCCAATGTTGGTTCTGTACGGCTTGCCTAAAACTTTTGGGCTCATCATTTTTAGTGATAGCCGCTAGGAAGGCTTTATGAGTTTTTGAAAAAATTTCATAAGAAACAAAGTTGGCAATGGGACATACTGTTGAGGGTTCTTGATCGGGGGCATGGGTCGGATGGTCTATAGATGGCGGAAGCTTCACATCATAGTCATTAAGTCTTGTGGATCTAGTTCGAGTTCGTCTCTCCCTTCCTTGTGCGACATTTTCACCATTTTTATTTTGGGTTTCGCCAACAGAAGACTCATATGTTGTTTCTGTTTGAGGAGTGGTGTTATTCGGTTCATACAGATCACTTGGGCTGAATTGGTTTGACACTTCTAGTTCTTCCTCTTCATCATGTTGGTATTCGGGATCACTTATACCCAAATTTTCAACGCTTGCTTCAGTGAGCCTGCTTGGCCCATCTTCTTCATCCATGAATTTCGTAAATACACCCTCCTCCTCATATTTAGTTTGCTTGATTTTTGTGGCAAATTGAAAAGTCTTTTCAGCAAATCGAACATCTCTTGAAGTAATAATTTTCCCACCTTTTGGGTCATAAATTTTGTATCCTTTTGTTCCATTTGGATACCCCATGAATACACCTGGTCTCCCTCTTACCTCAAATTTATCTCCATTTGTGTCAATGCTTCGATAGTACACCAAACAACCTAGTATCCTCATGTGGTCGTAGTTCGGTTTTTCATCGTGTAGCAACTCGTATGGAGTTTTGTCTTTAATGACTTTTGATGGTAACCTATTTATAATGTATGTTGCAGTCAAGACGCATTCACCCCAAAATTCTTTCGGGAGACTTGCTTCGAACATGAGGGCACGCGCGGTATCAAGCAAGTGTCTATGTTTTCTTTCCACGATTCCGTTTTATTGCGGAGTGTGTGGACATGTCATCTCCAACATGATTCCTCGTTCTTCATAGAAATTCATCATTCGGCTGGAAATGAATTCTCCACCGTTGTCACACCTTAACCTTTTTATTTTCTTCTCAAACTGTGTTTTGACCATTTCATAAAAATGAATTATGCACGTGCTTGCTTCATGTTTATGTCTGAGAAGGTAGACCCATACGCTTCTGCTGTAGTCATCAACTATTGTTAGAAAATAGCTGGCCCTTGTAAACGAAGGCGTGCGGTACTTACCCCATATATCACAATGAATGAGTTCGAAACAAGCATTTGTTTTGCTCATGCTGGTGGGAAAAGGTAATCTGGTAAATTTTGACCTCATGCAAGAATCACAAACACTGTTACCGTTCTTAAAAGAGAAATTGCTAAGAAACTTTATTTGAGATAACTTCTCATCACTCGCATGTCCGAGCCGTTTATGCCATAAATCACTAGTCACCATCATTGCCTTCCTCCTAACACCAAGCATCCCCATCAGATATAGACCATCTTCACACCTACCCGTTCCAATCAATTTCCTCGAACGCAGTCCCTGCATAACAAAGAAATTTGGAAAGAAGGTTATGGCACAATTTAGATCCTTTGTCAGTTTGCTTACTGACAAGAGATTAAAAGTAAATTGTGGAACATGCAACACATCTTGCACTTTTATCCCATTTTGTAAAGTATGGATGCCCCTTCCTGCGACCGGTATGCTTTCTCCATTCGGTATGATTACAGGTGGTTCATTTCTTGATTCGATTTGATTTTCGAGAGCATCGTACCTGTGTGTTATATGTTCCGTACATCCGGAATCGACTATCCATTTATCAATGCGTCTAAACTTACCAGCCATATTTGCGGTGCGTGGAGGTTCACTATGTGTTGGTTTACCTTCAGCAGCGAAATGCTTCTGGAACTGCTCATATTGCTCTTTTGTCAGGTTCGTAATTAGGTCTAGTTCCGTTTCTGCGCAGGCCGCCTTTGGCTTCACTTTTTCTCGTTTATTCTTCAAAGGTGTATTTTATTCATTGTATATTTCTCTGAATGAATAGATCAGGAAGGTATACAAGCTTAAATACGCAATACAAGAGATGCAAGATTGAAAACACAGTGAATGAGGGTCAAATGCAC
>JAWWMW010000201.1:131101-143116 GCA_035048345.1 Echeveria elegans | reverse complement strand
TCACTACTTTGAAGTTTGAAGCAAAATGTTTCTATCTGATTGGTTATAAATCCACTGTTAAATAACTACGAAAAATAATTGGAATTCAAAATCAATTGGACTATTGGAGAATCCGGCGAGCCCTAAAAATCCCATCGGACTCTCTTTGACTTTCCGAGTTGACCAATGGAAGCGAACGTCGTCGAAATTGACAGCAGCGAAGACGATGAAACACGAAAAGATGCTCCGTCCGCTTCCTCGCCTACTCCTAGCGATAGTCATGGTTTGACGACCGACTCGAGGAACTTCTGGAAAGCAGGGAACTATGCCGTCGCCCCTTCCAAGTTCGCACCGCTTGAAGGTGTTTTTTGTTGTTGTTTAATTTTCATCTTATCGGTTCACTGTTGGATTTTGATTCGAATGATTTTGATGATGTTTGATTCGCATTTTGATTTTCAGGACAATTGGATCATGCTCGTGTGCATCCCAAGTTTCTGCATTCTAATGCCACTTCTCATAAATGGGCGTTTGGTGGTAATCTTGCTATGCTTTACATTGGATTAAGTTGTGTGATAAGAATTTTGGACTTGTCTGAATTATTTAACTACTAGAGAGATTATCATTTGAAGATGATTTCCAAGATATATGGTATTCATTCATACTAGAAATGTGAGTTAAGAGATGTATATGTTTTTTCTTCTTCTCAGCTTGCGGAACTTATAATTGGTATTTCATAATTTTCTTTATTTGCAGCCATTGCTGAACTCATGGACAACGCTGTTGATGAGGTAATTATCTTCTTTTATAAGATGAAAGAAAGTGGAACGTAAGGCGCTTTAGAAGGCAATTTCTGACCACATAGTCTTCATTTGAGCCCGGAGTAAAATAGTTCTGCGGTTGCATGTGGTGATCAGTAATGTCTAAAGTGGTTAACTGATGTGTACATTCTCTTACTCAGTTTTCTGTGCTCCTTATTCTTCTAAAGCTGGAAAGCTTATTAAAACATCTTTTAATTCAAAAATGGTAATGATTCCTGTGTGTCCAGGAATGAGGGATTCCAAAGAGTGCAATCTTCTAGTTTCATCTTATGGCATATTGGATCCATATTTGTAGCTTCCACTTATTATTGAGCTCATCACATGATAATAATATGAACTGGTTTTCTTTTCTTCTCTTCCTGTTAGATATGCAATGGTGCGACTTTTGTAAAGATTGATAAAGTTGATATTATGAAAGATGGCTCTCCAGCTTTGCTTTTTCAAGGTGTCGTACAATGGTGCAATAGCTTTGTATTTCCCTTTATCGAAAGAGGAAACCAGCATCATGTTACTTTCACCTCTATGCACAGATGATGGCGGCGGAATGGATCCTGAAGGTATGCGCAAGTGCATGAGTTTGGGATATTCATCAAAGAAGTCAGACACCACTATTGGACAATGTAAGTCACATTATACTGTTTATATGCTATTTGACTAGGCTTGTGAAATTTCTTTGGTATGTGCGCAATTTCTCACCCAGACCATCAACACGATTTTGTCTTTCATAGTTAGCTTTTTGTTGCCGAAGTTCATGAAACTCATGCAATATATACACTTTGATCTAAACGAACTAATGTTTAAAGGTTAACCGAGGCAAACAGTTATCATGGTTGAATTCCTTAAGGTGTTCATAGTTCACATGCAAGGTTTTTTTATGTGGCTTGGGATATTTTTTTATACTATATGTTGCATACCTCCATTGTAATTAAATTCCTGGAAAATAAAAAAATTGGTCATTAGTTAGGTGGTCAAACTTTGAAGTAAAGAAGTAATATTTGTATAGACCCAACTGATGTACTCAAAGCTTGCTTATTCAACTTGTCCTTGTCAAACCTGCGGGATTCACGGAGGCCCCTTTCCAAGAAGTATAAGCCAACTGTGGAAAAGAATAACCCTTCTCATTCCGCAATCATGTTCTGTATCCAAATCATCACATAAAGTTTCTTGTCTTTCATCCCACTTACTGAGTACTATATTTGAAATTTTGGTTCGCCTACATTCTGAGCAGAGTGTGATATGGATTCCACGAGCACTTGGTGCAAATTATTATCTCTATATTTTAATGTACAATAAAATTGTAAATTACTTTTTTTTTTCTTCAGAACATGTGCCTGATTCATTAAGTATGCTGAATTGCTCATAGTTTTTGCTGTCTTTGGCTAATTCCTTTTGCATTTCGATGCATGTACATCTTCAGATGGTAATGGATTCAAGACAAGTACCATGCGATTAGGTGCCGATGTCATTGTTTTCAGCCGTGCTGTTTGTTCAGGGTATTCTCTTTTGTCTATAGGTGGATACATGTGCATTGAAATGCATATGACTTATTGTAAGCTCTTTTCAATCAGGAAAGCGACACAAAGTGTTGGCTTATTGTCATACACCTATTTAAGGAAAACTGGGCAAGATGATGTGATTGTCCCAATGGTGAGCATTTTTATTACAACTATAATGGAAGTATTACCTCGTACTGCAGGTTAGCTTTTGTCTCAAGAATGATAATTATGTTCCGTTCGAGTTACAGGTTGACTTTGATGTTTCCGTTAATGATGCCAAACCTATCGTCTATGGCACTCAACATAGTTGGAATAGCAACCTGCAAACCATTCTGGAATGGTCTCCTTTTCAATCCAAGGATGAACTTATGCTGCAGGTAAATTAAACTAATTTCCAACCCAAGGATGATCCTCTAATTATGTATAAATGGGCTGGGTGACTGAACATGTGAGCATTTGAAAGAAGTTTGACGGTGTGAACATGAATGAATAAACAATAATTATATCACCTTATGAACAGAGGTCAGTGGTCATTGATTGTGATTCTTCTGTAACCCTTGCCTTATATTGGTTAAGAACCATTGTTCTCTATTCTTTTTTTTATTGGTTAGTTGATCAAGTTGATGTGAAGTCTCAAGAAGTTGAGCTGAGTTACTAATGCATAACCCATCTCAGGAAGTTTCTGCTGAAACATACGCAGGAGATTATCTAAATTCTCAATGTGTGGAAACATGTTTTGTCTTGGTTTTCTCAATATTTAAGCTCGGGGAAAAACAGATGTGTATTTTGCTGATGTATGTTTTATCCAATGTAGTATTCAACTATAAAAGGGCAGCTTCATAGTCACTCATGTTGCTCAGAACTTCTGTTTGCTTAGATGTTTCGTCAATCATTGTGCTGGTTGCATGGTTTTGAATCTTATGAATTTGAGCAGACACATGACTGAGCTTTCCATTATTTCTGGATCTTAATTGTTTCTTACTGAAATCTTATCTCTGTTGTCAAGTTCAAAGATATTGGATCCTCCGGAACAAAGGTAATCGTATACAACTTGTGGCTTAATGACGAAGGTGTCTATGAGTTGAGTTTCGATGAAGATAATGAGGTATTTTTGTTCTTCTTTGTTTTTTTCTGTATGGAATATGTACTTTTAGCATCACCTGCGTATGTTAGGGAAATCCGCGTCACTTGGGAAAGAAACACTTATCTAATAGCACACGACACACATGTTTTAGCTTCTTATTTTTTCCCATATGTAACAACAAGCAAATCTAATCTAGTGAATGTTTGTACAATTCGGCACTATAATTTTTATCATTTCATTCTGGTTTTCATGATTACCACCTAGTTATAGCTATTTATTATTGCTTTGTCAATGGTGCCATTCATCTTGTCCTATTAGGTTGTGTAAGAGTTTTGAATAAAATGTTCATTAGATACCCGAATGATGGTCTTCTTTCCATCCTAATGTAATGATTTGAATGGAGTAACAGACTGTTGGTTCCAAGATGATCCGAGATGTTGATAGTTTTAACTGACAAACATAACCATTATGAAGTAAGAAGAAGAATTGGAATTAGAAGGTGCAATTAAATACGGTCTTTGGCAAAGAAATAAAAAAGAAAGAAAGAGAATCAATAAGCAATGTTAAAGGTCCCTTTCACATCCTGTCCGTATTCATTGGGCCCAGGTCCAGGGTATTCAGTAATTGAATTCTGTATAAATTAAGTTAGCAACTTCTATTCTATATAGCTCATAGATTGCCTAGAAAATAGCTTTGTTGTAAGACGATAATCTGAATGCAATGTTCATTAGTTTAATTTACTTTGTTTCAGTTAGCATGCAAGTGCATTGAACTTCGACTACAAGTTACCTTGTTTTAACATTTCATTTTATATCAACAGGATATATGTCTGAGAGACGAAACTAGTCGTGGATCCAAACTGAAAAGAAGGATGGTTGAAATTCAATCACATATATCATACCATATTCGCTATTCCTTAAGGGTGAGTATTAGGTATCATATTAGTTCCGCCCTTCATATCTGCATGCTTTGTGCTCTTAGAGTTTGAATTTCTTCAGGCGTACGCATCGATGTTGTACCTCAAAAAGTTCAATGATTTTCATATCATATTGAGGGGGAAACCTGTGCAACATTTTAATATTGCTGATGAGCTAAGACATGCAAAACGAGCTTCGTACAAACCACAACTTGGAGTTGGGTCGAATGAGGTAACTTCTTTTACTGTAGGCAATCATTTTTGCACAGAAGACTATGCTGAGTTGGTATGATATTAAAACATAGTATTCAAAAAACGCTTGATTATTGAATTGGTATGCGCCAACTCTAACTTGCAGTGTAAGCTCATATAAAACAGAACTACCATCTTGCTTAACCTGTGTGATTTGCAAAACTTACTCCCCTCACCTACCTTACCTTTACTGAACAACAAGCACCATTTGCAAGATAACTAGGCTCCATCCACATTCCACGGTTATCCCCTTGTCTCTTTTTGGAATTTATCATCACTACCAACCATGTAATGAGCCATTGCACATGAAATGATCAATTCTTAAGTCACATGATACTGTACTTAAAATAGATGTATGTGATGCTCAACTTGCAGTTGCTATTGATATTTTAGTATGCTGTTTACTAATGTAGTTCCTATAGTTTTACTTGTATTAGTCTGTATACATCCAATACTACTACTACAAAGTTTTGATTGATGCTGGCGCAGGTAACGGTTGAAACAAAAATTGGATTCATAAAAGAAGCACCAACTCTAAAGGTTTCTGGATTCAATGTTTACCACAAAAATCGCCTTATCAAGGTACGTCCTGTAACTGTTGTGCCAAGTAAATGGACAAAATTATTAAATGTGTACCGTGCTTACTGGTGCAGTTGCCTGATTAACTATCTCCACATGTACTCCTATACACAACATTCACACATTCTTTTAAGTATTCATTTGAATTAATTATATGCTTGAGATTTTGATGATTCCACAGTTGACTTTACTTTCCCTCCCTGTTTTGATGGTTCACGTCATTTGCAGCCATTCTGGAAAGTTACGAAGGACACTTCCAATAAAGGAAGTGGTGTTTGTGGTACGATCAAACTCTAAACCATTTTGCTTTTTACTTTAGATGCATCCTCCGTGAATATTTACAGTGTAACATAGGAGTTCTTGAGGCAAATTTTATCAAGCCTGCTCACGACAAGCAAGATTTTGAAAGATCGGCACTTTTTATTCGACTAGAAGGAAAGCTTAGAGACATGGTATCTGAGTACTGGTAATCAAACAGTTGTTAAATTTCTGCCATTTTTGTGCATTCTATCAGTAATTTAGTGCCGTGGCATTCCATTTTTCCTTATTTCATTTGAAATAAAGAGAAACAAAATGATTCGCCAGAGTTTTTGGCTTTTGAAGTTCACTTTACATCGTTAACTTCTGTACCATGACGGTTTTTTTTTTCATTTCTTTTTTCGACCATTCGACTTTGACAAGGATGGGATAAACACTGTTTTTTCTGTTGAAAAAATGCTCATTCAGGCATCACCACTGTCATTTTATTGGATACACGCCACAAGGTACTTTTATTACTGATAAGGTTAAAGAGTCCCAAGCTAAAAGCCAAGTACATGATGTTTCCAAGAAGAACGTCAAAGGCAATCGTCCGGCTAATGGCAGTGATGCACTTACTTCGGTTATAAGTCTTGATGATAATCATTCACCTTTTGAATCTGTAAGTCGTCCTAGTCTTACTTATACTTCCACACTCCATAATATGATATGCCATTTTATATTGAGAAGACAATGGATGCATGTGCTTGAATGCAAATAGCTCGTTTTCACAATGAAGGGATGGTCAGTGGTGGATCAATTTTGTATTCAATTGAATAGATCAGATTGTACTGTTGACTCGATTCATATAGATGAATGAATTCTTATGAAAATCAGGGTGAACCACAAAATTTATCACTTGAAGGTGGCGAGGAAGCAATGTCAATAGATGAAATCTGCGAACAGAACATACAGCTGTTTGCCAAGTAAGTTAGCATTTTTGGTGAATTCTTCTTGCACTGTACTCAAACTGTTACAATTTTCATCAAAGCCATGCGCCAGACTCTATCTTTTCAGTTTCCGAGTCTGGGGATGTCCTTGGCTGAAATTTGTATCCGTGTGTTTTTTCAGGTGTGAAGAACACATGCAGAAGAGGGACAAGTTGAGGGGAACGGTACGACCTGTATAAGTTTGGATGATCTCCCATTAATGTCCAAATTGAAGCAGTGTTTGATGTCAATCCTTTTATATAACATAAGCAGGTCGACAAACTAGAAAAAGAGTTGCAGGAAACAAAAAGGAAGTGTGCGCTTCTCTCTGCTCAAATCGAGTCCAAAAAGAGGATCCAAGCGGCCATGAAATGACCTTCTTAGCAGATCAGATAGCAACTAAGGGACAACTTATTAACTTCTGTATTTTTTTTTTGGAAAAATAGATTAAACAAATTTGGCATTTTAGTGTACTGTGTCACATTTAGGCAGTTGTCTACACTTAAAGTCGTTGCTGCAAAACCATAATCAAAAGGAAGCACTGCTGACAAGCCTCATTTAGTGCCATAAACAAGGTGTTAGTTGTGTCTGTATACATAACATACTAGGATGAAGAGGTGATCTCTCTTCTGAGACAGTTCTGTTCGATATTTCTTTCACTCAAATAAAGGCGATATCTTAACTGGTAGTCTATTCCTCATCTTTACTGTTGGAAAGGTCACGATCCGATCTGCCTCAGCTTCCCATCTACAAGAACATATCACCTGGTATCATGGAAATCGAAAACCAAACGGAAAACAAATTCAATTGACAGGGCATGGAACTTTACCTGTATGTTGTGACAAGGTGATGTAAGAAAATTGAAATTTCAAGTTTGGAGAGCTCTAATCCAGGGCACAACCTCTGCCCTCCACCAAACGGAGTCAAGTTATTGTTGTTACCAATACCTGTTTCCTGTCAACAAAGATTTTAGTAGCAATATCTCTCTAATGGATGAAAAATGTCTAGCCTATAGATGACATATCGTACTTCCCATCTCCAAGGATCAAACTGATACGGATTTTTGTAAATTTCTTCATTCATGTGAACGGAAGTGAATGATGCCACCACACACCATCCCTTAGGTATTAAGTAACCTGCAGCAGCATCATGAAAGGCACTGAAAAAAAAGTTAAAACAAATGTGTTATTCCGCAAATATAGTTGTGCTCGTGAATTAATACCATCAATTTCAACATCTTTGAGAGCTTTTCGCCAAACAGCATTGATGATGTTTGCCATTCGAAGCGTCTCATTGATCACCTGGTTGAGAAAGGTTACATCACTCAAGTCCCTAAACAAGTAATCTCGATACAAATAAACAAGAATGTACATTTTGGGTGAATTGCAGTGACATGTATTCAGTCCAACCATATGGTTCGCCAGATTGCGTCTTCCTTTTCTTCAACTCCATGTTTTCCTCCTGAAAGTCAGAAATTTTACAATCAGAATTTATAACTAGACACCATAAAAGGTGATTTAGCTTACCACTAGTCGATTTAGAGACGCAGGGCTGTCACTCAAGAATTTTACAGCGAGAGTCATTGCAGTTGGAACCGTGTCCTCTCCTGGGATCATCATCTCTATGATGTTCCCACTGATGAGTTCCACTGGTTGATGCTTTAGTTTATCCGAATCTGCAGTTGCTTCACGCAGTAGAACATCTATTACGTCCTGTGGTGGAGCTCTATTCTCTTCTCTGCTAACCAGTGTGTGCTTTCTATCCGCCACGATCCGATCGACAACTTTCAACAATCTTTCCTTGGCCTATAAGAACACTTCGCGTCAAGTTTTCAAACTATTGTCAGTTCACATCTAAGCTTGAACTCATTACCTTTAAAGACTTGTGCAGTCTCATCCCTGGAAATTTTATTGGTATGCATATCAACCCCTTGATGAATTCCATATACTCCCTCCTGAAATAATCCAGCTCCTTTCCAGGTTCCAAACTCATCAATACTCTAACAAGCACTTCAAATGTAATCTGATAATGAAACAAATTCGCAACACACTTGAGAAATACTGTTTAATTTCATTGCCGAGAGGGACAAAAAACTGGCGCTATGTCAGAACCTTTTTGGTTTCATCTTGAATGTAGATGAATCCGTGACCGGACTTGTTCCAAGAAGACAAGGACCGTGTCACAGTATTTTCAATCATGGAGGTCATGCGGGCTTTGAATTGCGGCGACTTGAGGAATGAAGCGATAATAGTGTGAACTTTTTTATGCCGGGAGCCATTCATTTGAAGAATGGAAGCTTCACCAAGCAGTTCAGTTATCGACTTTGGATAGTTTGGAACGAATACATTTTCCTGATTCTGCAAAATCACCTTATTCACCTCTGCATCAGTTGAAACTATAATCGGGAAGCCCAAGATATGCGTCTTGAACACCTTTCCGTACCTGCTCATCAAATTATCAAACAGTAAATTATCAAAAATACAAGAACTTCCCTTCCCACTTCACATAAAGATTTAATCAACCCCGACGACCCTTGTAGTCTGACTTATTAGTTACTACTCACATTACCTTCGTACTCCGCATCTGCAACAAAATAACGACACTGGCGTAGGAGCACACAATCTATCGGATACAAAATTCTCAAATCTAGCAAATATGTTGGCATTCTGTCTAACCAATATCTAGCACAAATCTGACTCAAAAGCCTGGACTTCCAATTCAACAACTATCAACTAATCAATATGCAATTTTGACAAACTTTTGGAAAGTAGAGACTCACAGTGCCTTGCGTTTGAGCATAAAGTTAACAGGGCGAGAGGAGTAACCAGAAGCAATAAACTCTAGGGTTTCACCAATCAATGGCCAACAGGAATTCCCCTTAGGAACAACACCTCTTCTAACACTATCTTCTTCTCCAATCTTGGAATTCTGCAACTGGGTCAGATTGAATTTCTTGTACCAAATAAATCCAATCAAAAAAGCCACTAAGCCCCAAAAATAGTAGAAATAGCGAGCTGTCCAATCCCAGTTCATCATGATTGATACTACTTCTGCTTGGTCCATCTCCATGTCCAGAAAATTCTTCTGATTGTGACAAATTGGGGGTTTTGAAAGTGATGATGACGATGGCCTGTAACAGCAGCTGCAGTAGGCTGGAAAGGTAAAAACTTTATTCCTCAATTAAACCTTAAAAAACAGTGAGTGTGTCTTTTTGAGTGTTTGAAATTTAAAGGAGAGGTTGGGGTTGAATTTTGTGATGAGTTATGTAAAATGGTCAAACAATAGGGATTGGGGTTGGGGGGAATAATGAATGTTGCTTTGAAAGTGAGGGCTTTGGAAATAAGAAAGGTTTGATAGATAATGAAGGATTAAGACCAGGAGTTGAGTATTTCCCATGTGACTTTTTTCTCTAAAATTTTGTGTAAATTTTAATTTTAAGAAGTTTGATTTGGATAATTAAACAGTGTAATTTTATTATTAGTATGTTTATATCACATTGTAGTCCTTCAAAACAGTACCATCGAAAGAAAAAAAAAACAGCGAATTTAGTATGATCACCTCTCTCCTTTTCTTTTCATTGAATCATCTCATAATCGAGATTGAGTAGTTAATGAGGTGGTGAACTGGTGATCAATTGGTTTAGAAGTCGGTACATCACATATCTATTACTCATCACTGATAATAAAGAATTGCGCTCACACAACCTCCTTTGACCGACATAGCATAACAAGACTTTATAGAAGCTCGACACATCGACACGTGGCAGTTTAAGTTATTGAAGATATGTCGAATATATTATATGTGTTGAAGAGTCGTATGTGTGACTTGCGCTTTAAATGTTAAGATGTGCGTGTGCGCATGAAGTGATTAAAGATATGTCGAAGATTATATGGATTGAAGAATCTTATGTGTGACTTGTTCTTGAAAGGATTGAAATGTATTAGATTATATACATATATGATCATGTGGTTATATGTATAATCGCAATGTACCCCCACAATAAAAAAAAATGAAATATTGAATTCTACAATAGTGGGTGCCCAATTGGAAGAACTCGAGTAATAATGCATAGTTATATCATGAATAAATATATCATTTGTGTTCGTTTATTAAATTGTAACGAACAAATAATAACTTGTATTTCATCATACCTTATATGGTCCAATCTATCTATGAATAATAGAAGTAGTTTAACGGATTCAAATCCAAATCGATACATTAGACCACTGTACTTGATAGTTATAATTCACTATTAAACTATCTAGAATTAATGAAAAACTATACCATTTTATTTTGCTGGAACTTCACTATTATAGTTTGTCATAAATGACAAATTGTACGGTAAATAAGGCGTGTGAAAAAGAACAAAATTGTATGGTCGGTAACAAATTGTTTAAAGTAACAATGTGACAAGGATCTTTCTTTCAATAAGTACTCCTACTTTTTACACACACACACAAAAAAAAGAAGAAGAAGAAGAGGGAAGCCACAGACAGGACCTGACTTGTTGCTAAGCTGCACTATCAAGCTATTTCAGAGATTTTCGATAGAGAAAAAAAAAACAAAATCTTAAAAGAGACTTAATTATAAACTGCAAAACCTTATTTAAGATGATATTTATCAAGCCATTAATCCATTGCTAGTATTCCCTTCCCCTTCCCTCATTTTCTCATATTAATTTGAAGCATGTACGCAGCGGCCAAGAACTCCACAATCTGCTCAACATTCAAAATATTCCCATGATACCCTCCACAGTCTTAAACCTCAAACAATCAGCTCCTCTCATCACCTTCTCCAACTCATTCAAACTCTCCACCACCCCCTAACTCAGCCAGCTCCAACACGCTCCGGTTAGTCACCGCCGCCTGAGTACACTCAATCTTCCTATCATCAATCTCCTTTTCCACTTGCACCATCCTCAAATCTCTCATCTTCATCATTTGTCCTTCATATAATTTAGTGCTAATTTTCTTGCACTTGTTTCCCCATCAATGTGGATCCATTAACATAAATGCCGCCGAGGGTATCCATCCGGTCACCCAATATCTAGACTTCTCGAACAGACTAAGCCAAACAGGCGAATAAAAGTCTAGAATATCACTCATTATTCCATCCTCCATTTTTGTACATCATATTCAGCATAAACCTCTCTTTAGCTCTAAAAACCAATGTTTCCAACTCACACTCATCACATTTTGCTACTGGCTTCTCCAATGCCTTCGAGAGTTGATGAAGCATCTCATCAAGCTCATTCATCCACTTCTCATAAAACTTTCAAAACCCTACCTGACTTTGCTTCAACATTATTGTCCTCGAGTTATTGAAATATCCTTGATTTTGAGTTGCAGCAAACCACGTCCGTTGTACGATGTTTATATACATGTGCTGGCATGGTACATGTACATGCATATATGGTTGAGTATAAATGTGAGATTTTGGTAGTGTCTAGTTAGCTTTTCAGTGCACGACACTCGTCATAAGCTGAAAGCATTTAGTGTGACGAGGAAGTGGTATTACTCATGCATGCAAGTCCAGCTACGAAGATTATGAATCTCGGATAGTGGACAAAATACGAGGTCTTTAGTGTGTAATCATGTTTTAGATTCTTTGAACGGGCTTGCAAATCTGTGGACTGGTAAAAAAATAAGGTGGCTCTAAATTTGGC
>JAWWMW010000201.1:120155-131001 GCA_035048345.1 Echeveria elegans | reverse complement strand
CTTGAACATTAAATTGGTAACCAACCATACTCTGATTAGAATAGTTAGACAAGAAGTTAACTGAGCTTGTATAGATTGGTGATTACAGATCCCACGGGCACTTGGTGCAAGTTATTACCTCTATCTTGATATATTTAAGCTGTAAATAAGTTTTCTTCAGAACACGTGCCTGATTCATTATATTATGCTGATCAATTGCTCACAGTCTCTCTGTTGTCGTTGCTTAATTCCTTTTTGCATCTCCATGCATGCACATCTTCAGTTAGTGTAATGGATTCAAGACAAGTACGATGCGGTTAGGGTCCGATGTCATTGTTTTCAGCTGTGCAGTTCGTTCAGGGTATTCTCTTTTCAATCAGGTAAGCGACACAAAGTGTTGGCTTATTTCCATACACCTATTTAATGCAAACTGGGCAAGATGATGTGATTGTCCCAATGGAAGTACGTATTTCGTGTTGGCTTGTGTCTCAAGAATGAAAATTATGTTCTGTTCGAGTTACAAGTTGACTTTGATGTTTCCGGTAATGATGCCAAACGTATTGTCTATGGCTCTCAACATAGTTGGAATAGCAACCAAGGATGAGCTTATGCTGCAGGTACATTCCAATCTAAATATGTATAAAAGTGCTGGGCAACTGAGAAGATGTGAGCATATGAAAGAAGTTTGACAGTGTGAACAGGAAGAATGAATAAACAATAATTTTATCACCTTATGAGCGATGGTCAAGAGTCATTGAGATTTTTCTGTAACCCTAGCGCTCTATAACAACAACAAAATGTAATCTAATGAATGTTTGTGCAGTCCAGCACAATCGTAAGCCTTCATTTTAGTTTTCGTAATATGTTATTGCTTTGTTTGTGGTCGTTTCATTGGGTCGTTTCGTAATAAAAGTAAGGTACTCAAAAACTTTAAATAAAAAGATTGTGCATTTAGTTGGGTGTTGAGTTTATACCATCAATTTCTACATCCTTGAGAGCTTTTCGCCAAACAGCATTTGCCATTCTAAGGGGTCTCGTTGATCACCTGGTTGAGATAGTTTCATCATTCACGTCTCTGTGGAAATAATCTCCATACAAATAAATGAAACTTTACATTTTGGGTAAAAATGCATTGACATGTAGATGTAGTCGGTCCAAGCATATGGTTTACCAGATATTGACTTCCTTTTCTTTAACTCCATGTTCTCCTCCACAACGTTACAAACTTTACAATCAAAAATTTTATAAATCGACACTATAAAAGATGACTTAACGTAAATACTTACCACCAGTCGATTCAGAGCGGAAAGGCTGTCACTAAGGAATTTTATGGCCAGAGTCATTGCTGGTGGAACTGTGTCCTCGCCCGGGATCATCATCTCTATGATGTTACCACTGACGAGTTCCATTAGCTGATGTTTAAGTTTATCCGAATCTGCAGTCGTTTCATGCAGTAGAACATCTATTACATCCTGCGGTGGAGCTCTATTCTCTTCTCTGTTAACCATTGTGCGCTTTCTATCAGCCATATTCTCTTCACTCAAAATTTTTCTTTAATTTTTCATTTCCTCTCCTTTTTTCACCACAACGAACGGGGCCTTAAAGACTTGTACAATCTCATCCCAGGAACCTTTATTGGTATACATATCAACCCCTTGATGAATTCAATATACTCTCTCCGGATATAATCCAGCTCCTCACCAGGTTCCAAACTCATCAATACTCTAACAAGCACTTCAAATGTAATCTGATAATGAAACAAATTCGCAGGACATTTGAGAAATATTGTTTAATTTCACTGTCGAGAAAAAAAAATAGACCTGACCGCTCTGCAGAACCTTTTTGGTTTCATCTTGAATATAGATAAATCGGTGATCGGACTTGCTCCAAAAGACAAGGAACACGTCACAGAATTTTCAATCATGGAGGTAATGCAGGATATTTGAACTGCGGCGACTTGAGGAACGAAGCAATAATAGTGTGAACTTTTTTATGCCTCGAGCCATTCATTTGATGAATGGAAGCTTCACCAAGCAGTTCAGTTATCGACTTCAGATAATTTGAAATGAATACATTTCCCTGATTCTGCAAAATCACCTTACTCATCTCTGCATCAGTCGAAACTATAATCGGGAAACCCAAGAAATGCGTCTTGAACACCTTTCCATACCTGCTCATAAATTATCGAACAGTAAACCGTCACAAGAATTCTCTTTCCCATGCCACACAAATATTGAATCAACTGCGACCACCATTTCAATATGATTACTACTTCACATTTCTAACAAAATCATGACGCAGTCGTAGGAACACAATCTAATCCATTGTCAATACGAATATGTTTGCATTCAATCTAATCAAATTCTAGCCCAAATCTGACTCAAAAGTCCGGACTTACAATAAAACAACTATCAACCAAGAAAGCATCAGTGAAACTGAAAGATGTAACTTTGACGAAATTATGGAAAGGAGTGACTCACAGTGCCTTTCGTTTCAGCATAAGTTAACATGGCACGAGGAGTAACCAGCGGCAATAAACTCTAGGGTTTCACCAATCAATGGCCAACAAGAATTCCCCTTAGGAACAACACCTCTTCTTCCAACACTGTCTTCTTCTCCAATCTTGGGATTCAGAAACTGGGTCTAATTGAATTTCTTGTACCAAATCAAACCAATCAAAAAAGCCACTAAACCCCAGAAATGGTAGAAATAGGGAGCTGTCCATGCTTGATCCACCCACATTCGGATTACTTGTTAATGGTTGATCAAGTTTGATAGATTCACTCTCTGAAACAAGAAGTTTTGGTCCGGAAGGAATAATATCAACCACTTGGCGCCCGTCGGATGGATCTCCTATAGTTATTTTATATCCCCATTTTTCCTTTCGGATAATTTTAGTTACTATACCTGCTGCTGTAGCATTATAAACCGTATTATTACTCTTGCTCCCATCCGAATAAATCTGACTCCCCTCTGTTTCCGCCTACATATATGGGATATTTTAAGAAGTGAGCATCTTTCTACATGATTGCTGTAATTTAAAATTTACAAAATTTTAAAAAGAAGTTGACACTAGTTGGTACAAAAAGGAAGCAACAGACCAGAAACCTAATTTAACATGATTTTTATGAAGCCTTTCTAAGGTATTACTCCATTGCAATTCATTTCCTTTCTCTGCCCCAATTTTCTCATATTGATTTGAACTTTGAAGCATGTAAGCAGCAGCCAAGAACTCAACATTCTGCTCAACATTTAAAATTTCCATAATACCCTCCACGGTCTTAAACCTCAAACCAGTCAGTTGCTCTCATCACCTTTTCCAACTCATTCAACCTCTCCAGTACGTCTCCACAGCCATCTCTTCACCATGATCTCTACCACCACCTAACTCAGCCAACTCCAATATGCTCCGGTCAGTCACCGCCGTTTGAGTACTCTCGATCTTCCCTCTCAACCATCTCCTCCTCCACTTGCATTATCTTCCTCAACTCTCTCATCTTCATCTCATTTGCCCTTCATTTAGTTTAGTAGTACTAATTTTCTTGCACTTGTTTCCAATCAATGAATCCATTAGTACGAAAGCCGCCAAGGGCTTCCATCCGGTCACCCAATGTCTAGACTTCTCGAACGGACTTAGCCAAACCGGTGAATAAAAGTCTAGAATGTCAGTCATCCCTTCTTCCACTCTACTCCATTTTTGTACATCATATTCAAAATAAACCTCTGTAGCTCTACATACCAATGCTTTCAACTCACACTCATCGCACTGTGACACTGGCTTCTTCAACGCCTTCAAGAGTTGATGAAGCATCTCATCGAGCCCACTCATCCACTTCTCATAAAACTTCGAAAACCCTGACTGACTTTTCTTCATCGCTCTTACTATTTTCTAGTTAAGCTTATAGTTGTGTATATCTGACTTGCGCCAGACCACGTACGGGTACGGCGATGTGTATGTATACATGATTTTGATGAATGGTTGAGTGAAAGTGAGATTTTGGGAGTGTCTAGTTAGCTGTTCAGTGCATGACACGCGTCAGATGCTTAAAGCATTTTAGTGTGCTGATGATGTGATATTGCTAGTGCATGCATGGCCAGCGATGAAAATGATGAATCTCGGACAAAATACGAGGTCTTTAGTTTCTAATTGTATTCATGTGTCAGATTCTTTGAACGGGATTGCAAATCTGTGAACTGGTTGCATAAAATATGAAGTGGCTCTAAACTTGGCCAACATGGAGAAGTGCGCGGTCCGCTAGTATCTACATGTTCTTCTTCGGTTCTCATTTTAATATGATACGATGTCTATACGTGTATTGAAAATTTTAGCAAGGTTAGTAACAATATTTGCTGAATGTAACCATTGTAGTTCCTTGATTCAGCAAATATTAGAGGCCAATAAATAATAATCACATCATCAGAGTAAAACTGTTTTCAAGTTCGTCATAAAAGAAGTAAATGAATTCGGATTTTGTAATGGGAAGCCGTAAATGGTAAAACATGTCCCGAACATTTCTGTTAACTCTTTACTGGTCGGCAAGGTTATAAAAACTACACTGTTATGATCATTTCGTTGGAGAAATTCATATAACAGAGTGAAACGCTCAAATGCATGTGAAAGTGATTATGTAACAGGTACAACATTTTAAGGTTTGCCATCTGATTCAAGGCGAGTTGAAACAATGTGGTATTTGTCTGAGTAATTTTTTAAGGAACCTGGAGAGCCTCTTGCCTTAATTTCTATGTAAGACTTTTCGAAAGTCCCATCACACAGTCAGACGTCATTAGTTCCGACCTGTTAAAAGAAGCACGAAAAGTAATTATATAAGAGAGTTGAAATTAAAAAATCATAAGCACAGTGTTTTGGGGGCAAAAAATGCTTACCACGACAAACGATGAAATTAAAGAATGTTCAAGCATCAAACCTCCAGCAACGTTTAGTGTAACTCCATCTTCAATCTAAAATCAATAAAAATACCGTAAATGTTGGTTTTGATGGCTGTCATGAAATAATAATTTCAAAAGAAGTTCCTCCAGTCTTACCAGTCTATCGATAATGTGTTCAGGTATTTCATGAAAGTAGACCTGTAGCAGAGTTTAAAAAGAATACTCCGTACTAATGAAGACCCGCTTCGCATTAGGTATCTTTCAAACAACAATTGTAAGTTGTGACAACAAACATGAATAAATGTTGGAGCGGTTGAAGATTAAATATCATGCATCATGGAGTAGAATGTGTAAAAATATATTTATGAAATTTCCTACTGTTAGCATAATAACAGCTTCTAGATAGTCACTATATCCGTACTCGTATGCATACCTTCATTTACATGCTGGGAAATATCAGATATTGCTAAGTCAATATAATGACAAAAGGTGAAAGTAATGACCTCTGCACTTTCCCATCCCCTTTCTTGTATCCTATCTTTAGGATCGTGACGAGTACAGATCCAACAACCGATCCATGGCTACCTGAATAGTCCGTAACAAACATATGTACCGTCAGATTAGAACTCTCCGGCAGTGCAGATAAAAGAAGATTGTGCATAATGATTCCTCATGACGAAAGAAGAAGGAAAAACCTTTTGTAAACTTGCGAGCCTCTTCTTTGCTTGTCGGGTTTCTCTAATCACGCCATTATACACAACTGCCTATGAGCAAATAATGAAAATTAATACTTGGACATACAATGAAGTTACAACATCGTTGACAAATATGGTCAGAGTTGCATGTCTCAAGTCTCATCGGAAATTTATAAGATGTATAACAAAATATGTGCAAAGAGGACATATTTAGGAATGTGGCAGCAATTAAGACATGTGTTTGGGTGTTTCTTAAGATTAAGCCACGCCAGCCTTCTGCACAATTTTCATAAGGCATATGTGACTATGGTAGGCTTCACTCAGTCGTCCACAAGACTTATCATGTTGAAATACTACATCACTATTCACTATTATCACGCTTGAAATATTTCTGAGCCCTTATTAAGCTAAGAGCATCCCATGTCAGATGTGATAAATAATGTTGGTGGGGAATTACTTTCCGATAGCATGCCGAGCCTGTAGCTTTGAATTACAGCGTCTGCCTAAAAGAAGTTCCATTAAATCCAGAAGTACTGTAATTGACTAACTTTGCAAATAATTGAAAACTAAAAACATAATTACTTTACCTTTTATAAAGAAAATCATACAAATGGAACGATCAAGTTGGAAGAATGATTGAAAAAAGGACTGAGAACTACTATAGGAACCTCAACCCAGCCGCAAAAGTTATAAGCGAGCAAATCGAACTACATTCTATAATTTATAAACGACGCGACGGATAACACATAAGTATAACAAAAAATTCTAAGCATGATAAACATAAACACTTGGCCTCTCGTAGTAAGCACGAAAAAGATAACATAACAAGCAGTCCCCTCATGTTAAGCACAAAAAAGATAACGCAACAAGCAGCCCCTCATTTCGGACACTCAGGCCACTTCCCGGAGCCTTTTGTCACCCAAACACAACAGAACAGGAAAGACAAGAAACCGCTACCACAACAGGGAACAAAGAGTCCAAAATTCAATTCAAGAAAAAAAAAAGTGTACAGACAAATTATCACGCCTTAGCTTGAGCCAATGCCATAGCCAAATCCTCAGGCCTCTCCTACCTAATACTACATCAATATCTGCAGTCTTCAAAAAAGCCCTAATTTTAATCAATCAAAACACTCATAAATTGAGTTCAATTATCCAAATGTGAGTTCATATCCCTTTTCGGATAGAATCTGTCGCCGAGCCATTGAAAACGAGCCCAAGATGACCTGGCATCCGTCAAACCCCAATTTTCAAAAAAAGTTTGGATTTTTAAGAGTGTTAAGAATGTAACGGAAAGAATAAAGCATACCCTGAACACGGATTTCAGCAAAAACATTGTCGGCGGTTGTATATTTCGGGCAGCAACTGGATAAGAGGTGGTTGGTGGTGGGTGACACTGGCGTTATTGTTCTTTATTTGCGTCTTGCGTTTTGTTTATTTTGAAATAAATAAATAAATAATTATTTAATTTGAAATTTTAAGGTAAATAGGTTGAGTGTAAAAAAATGAGGTTGGGTTTTCTAATGAAATATTTTTGATTTTGTGGAAAGTGTAGTGTTTTAGTTTAGGGTCTAGTGTGGGATATAATTCTAAGTAATTGGATTATTTCATTTAAAGATTCATAATAATTTTACCAATCGCTCGTAGAAAAAAAAAATCAATTGGTATGCATATGTATTTTTTTTTTTTTGATATAATATGCATATGTATTTAATTCACAACTTTTGCTTATAAAGACTTTTTTCATTTACTCGTAAAGGTTTAAATACAAAGAAAAGCTACAATCAAACCAATATGAAAAAAAGAAGCACATCATTCCATTTCAGTAGATATTGAGTAGCAATAAGCATCATATCCAATATTAAGCTGTGTACAGATTGATAATTAATCTCACGCCATATCACTTAACCCAACCACTAAAGTCTAAAGCTATGTACACTGATTGTAATTAATCACTAATTATCATCATCTAAGGATGACGGATAATATAATTTACATGTACACATTAGCCCATTCAACATACGCTGGGGCATAGTTGTCCTCTGGCAAATAAAACACATTTTGTAAACCTTCTTCAATCATTCCAAACCCTCCCATGAATGGTGCATCCATAGCCTCCATTGAAAGACATGACATGGGGCTGTTGCTTGATGTTATCCCTTCCGAACATCTCTCCGTCAACTTCCTTACTTCGCTCTCCGCCCCGGCTAATCGCTCTTCGAGCTTCATAACCTTCACATTTACAAAAAAATCTTGTGAGAATTGGGGCTCAAAAATGCATATGGTTTGTATCTATGGATGATGATGATGAGATGATGGCATCATTCATCAGCGTTGCAACACATTCTAAAACTACCTTAAAATAAGACAACCTTATAGGGATGTTAAATGGGATTTCAACACGTGGCACATGACATGTACAAAATGTTGTGACATTATTGTAGATGCCATTGAACTTCATCTTTACTATTCAATGGATTGAAAATTGTTGTTACCTGAGATTCAAGTTGGCAGTTGCGGAGCACAAGGCTATCATGTGCAGCCTTCAACTTAGAATACTCCTCATCTAGCTTCTTGGTCTTCCATCTTGCCCTCCGATTTTGGAACCAAACTGCGACTTGTCTCGGATCCAACCCAGTTTTAGCAGCCAATCTGTCCTTTCTCTCAGATTCCAACTTGTGCTCATTCCCAAAATTCAGCTCTAGCATGTTCACTTGCTCCTCGGTCAGCTTACGTTTCCTTAAAGTTATTTCGCTACCGTCCTCACTGTTACATGCCTTGATCTTCTTTCTCCTCCTCCTCTTGGCCTTCGTGTCCCCTACATAGAGAAACATATTGATTTTATTAAATCACCTCTACTTAGAAAAGTTTAATTTGTAGAGAGAAAAAAGTAGGGTTTTTGGACGTGATCATAGAGCACCAACCTGGTTGTGCTTGTTTGACTGATGTGTGATGATTCATTGGCGCATACACAACCCCACCAGGGTAAATCTGAGAAAAAATAAACATTTGATCATCTACAACCTCTGATTTGCTGCTGGTGTTCATTGCACTGATCATGGTCTGCACCCAACTCTTTGATTATATTTGTTGCTACCAGCTGGTATGTAATTTGTGAATGTGGTAGGGTAAGCCTCAAGATTAAGAGAAGGTTATGAAATGAAGAGGTAGCTGTGCTATAAGGTTTATATTTATATGATGTTAATTATACCAATACCCTTGTTTTCCCTCAAATTTACGGGGCATGCCATTAGGGAATGGGGAATTTATTTGGATTTGAGACGGTAAAAATCATTTGTTGTTGTCCTTGATTTTCAATCACTTATCCTAAAATGTGTTCGCACTTTACATTTTTGTTTAGAAAATGAATTCTTTTTCCAAGTATTTCATTCTTTAGTACACAAACTGAATCTTATGTTCTACATTAAAAGGAGGATAACCATGCTTACATAATTTGTGTATCAAACATTGTCTGTTGGTATCTAACAAGTTCACATTTTGGGATACAATGGATAAGGCCAATACCCATAAGACCAAAACTTCCCAAAATATTGTCAGGTAGTGTGCACACACTGCTTTTTTGAAATATACCTTTATTAGGGTTAATTTTACATTGTAGAACAGGACTCTGCGTGGATAAGAGATAAGGTTATTCACATCTTGAGCGAAGGATGACAAAAACTGAAGAAAATAGTAACAATGAGAGTTCTTGTATGGTTAGATTGATTGGGGTCACTGAAAAACTAATGTTTAAACCTACCTCTAACCCCATACTCGAGTTTATTAATCAAATATCATCTTCCTCCAATCAGTTGCTTGCTCCAATTGGGATCTCTTCACGTACTTCTAGGCCACCTCCTTCCTTTATGCCAAGCCGATCTATTTGTATATTCTAAGCCACAACCACAAGACTTCCTTTGTTAGGCCGTGGCTCAAGACCGAGAGGTCAAACTAATAACTTAGTTAACTCCTTTAATGTTGATTAAAGTTACAAAGATTATATTCTTCTCTCTAACTGGGGAACCCTAGCCCTAAACACGGTGTTAATAACAAGTACTCCCTCCGTCCTGAAATGATCTTCCTGTTTGGGTTGATGGCACGTTAATTAAGGAATAATGAGAGTGTGAGAGTAAAAATAAAATAAAAGTAAGTAAAAGAAAAATAAAGTAGGAAAGAGAGTGAATTAATTGCCTTAAAAGGAAATATGAAGAACTTTAGCGGACATCCGAATAAAAAAATAGAAAGAATAAAAGAGGACAGAGAGAGTATATATGAGCCTAAGGCAAAATAAAAAGAAGGGTTGTATCTGAGCAAATGTCTGTTTTTATTTTGTACTTAACGTATAATAAGTTATTTGGACTTAACCACATCTTATACTAACAAATTTGACGTAACCACCTCTTTATGTACAAAAGTCATAATGTAACAACCTGTATATATTTTAATAATTTTTTCTCACTTGAACATATTTACATTTTTAATATAGTTAAACCTAATATGAAATAGATAATAATTCTGCTTATATGTTTCGACACATTGTCTTAACCAAACGGAGAAGGGAGCACATACGAATCCTACTATTCAAACAAGCAACAAATGACAAAATGAAAACAAATGATATATTTTTTAAATGATTGTCCCTGGATGTCGTGTTTGATTCATAAATTCCATATAATATCAAAATATCATTTTTTCTAAATATTTTTTCGATGCCCTATGACCCGCACAATTCAGATTTTGTTTATCATTTGAAGAAAGCCCTCTATAAACTAAAGCAAGCGCCTAGAGCATGGTATCAGCGACTCACACAATTTCTACTCAATCATGGCTATGTGCGAGGGGTAGATGTCACGTTGTTTTTAAAATGATCCAAATCTGGTTTTATGGTTGCCCAACTATATGTTCATGAAATTGAGTTTGGAGGAAGTTCTCAGACTTGGTGGATCAGTTTGTAGAAAATATGCAGAAAGAAATTTAGATGAGGAGTGATGACATACTTCCTTCGATTTTAGAACATTCAGAAAGAGGAATGCATATTTGTTTCTGAGAGCAAAAGTACGCCAAGAACTATAAAGAACTTTAATCTTGACAAGGCAGTCACTCATGTTAAGATCAACAAAGATGATGCTGGAACAAAGTGTTGACCCCACATTGTATCGTAGTATGATTGACAATATACTCTATATGACAGTTGACAAGCCAGGCATAGCTTATGTTGTAGGAGTAGGTGCTCGCTTCCAGGCTAGCTAACCTCAAGCAAAGTCACGTGACACATGTAAAAAGGAT
>JAWWMW010000201.1:104364-120055 GCA_035048345.1 Echeveria elegans | reverse complement strand
TTAAGGCCAGATTTATCATATGGTCTTGGATTGACTGGTAAGGATTGGTGCAAACTGTAAAACCAATGATGTTTTACATTGTGGCTATGTAGTCTAATTCATATGTATCAGCAAAAAAATTGGCCTAGGTCAACTAGCTTGCACTTGCCTTGCAAGCTCAAGGTCAAGGGTCCAACACATCGGAGTAGCATGTGGGAGCTTGTTCTTCTTCCCACTTATTGTAAGGAAATGTTGTTTGGTTGATGTCTTTGTGCTTGTGGTTGGTTTGCACCATGTCGTATGTTGATGTTAGAATCTTGGTGGATATGCCGCTTGGAGAGTGGAAGTCATCGCCAGTGCTCCAATTCATTAAGTCCTTAGCGTGGTAAGTTAATATATTGTAATACATATACTCTTTCATAAATAAATGTGGAACTTAGTGAAAACTGATAGGTTGTTCAAATTGTTGGACTCTTTAGGATTTGAGTGATTATAAGAGTATTAGTGCATATTGAAACTGCCATTTTTTGAGTATGCTAAGTAATTAATTACTAGTAAGGTAAGCATATGCTTAGAGTATAAGTTTTCAATTTATAAAAACTTAATTATACAAAATCATCTATATAATATATCATTTTGCACAAAACCACAATTATAAATAAAATTTTCACTTAACCACCTATATAAAATTTAAAGTTAACAAAGATCACATTTATTAATGAAAAAACTTAAAAAAATTCAAAAAATTAAAAAATATACGTAATATAATATACCCTTGTTTGGTTTTATTTCATTTTAAAATTTTATATTTTTTAAAACAGTTTTCAATTTTTTTTAAAAATATAAACATTTTGTTTTTATTAAATTCAAATTTTGGTTTAATATGTTTTAAATAATTTAAATTTAATATAAAGTATGTCTTATATTGTTTTTTAAGTTTTCTTATATATTTCTTCGTATTTTTTAAACTTTTTAGAGTTTTTTTATTTTAACAAAGGTGATCATTTGTTAAGTGCAGATTTTATATAGGCGGTTAAGTGAAAAAATATTTATATTGATAATTTTATACAAATTACTACATTATACATGTGGTTTTATTAATTAACTCATTTATAAAGTCTACAATTAAATATCTGAAATATTTGAAAAATCCAGTTTTAAAATTGCCTGCATCTTTCCTTAGGTATGAGGTCAGACCTGAGGCGAGTTAAATACTTAGTACTGTATAAAGGCTGGTGAGGCCTACAACTGTAATTAAATACATCAATACGTTATCTTATGGATCGTGTGGTGACCTTTCATGGATAAGCTAGGTTGATGTAGTGTTGTAAAAATCGGACTGACTGAATGGTTGAATCGTGCGAAGGATAGATTAGTTTGGTTGGTATGTTGATCGAACATGTAATTGAAACAGACAAATCTGGTCAAAACCCGATGACACCCTATAGACTCGAACTCGTAACCTAATGTTAGGTCACACTAACACCCTAACCAGTTGAGCTAATTTAATTTATTGACTATTTAAGATATAAATAAATATATTATCATAAAACATGTATCATTTATCTAATTTTCTATAATCTATATATTACTAATGGTTTGTACATTGACACACGGTTGAACCACTGACCTGTTGACCCGATAAGGTCATTGATTCGATCACCGGATCGGTTTTTACAACAATGGGTTGATGAAAAGAGCTACTTAATTATGCAAAATACTTTTCAACATACTCGTATTGGAATATAAATGATACTCAATTTTTACATGTAAGGATTTGGAACACTCATTAAAAATTATAATTAAAAGCTGGAGAATTACTCAGATGCACCCATTTTAATTAGGTGTAACAGTGGAACATCATTTGCATTCCGTAGATGCAAATGTATCGGCGAACGCAAACGTGACACACCATAAAATGAAAGCACATGATTTGCATGTAGTTTAGTCCTGTTTTGTTGATGAATTTGTATTTACGTATACAAATAGTGGTCCACATGTGTACCTGAATAAACCTCTCTTAAAAGATGTTCAAATTAAGATTTAAGAAAAAATTAGCCAAAACTACTCTACATTTTTGACAAATAATATCGAGTATAAGCTAAACCAAATTTACAAGTGAGTTATATTCTCTTGCACTTAAAATATACTTACTCCACTTACTAACGTAAATGAAAGCTGTTATTATTTTGAATTATCGATGAGAGAGGTTTACTCGGATGCACCATCCTAATTTAAAGTACTCGTAAACCATAATCATTCGCATCCATGGATGCAAATATATCAATAAGCGAGATTAAGCCACATCACTTAATGAAACATGTGATTCTTATGTGTGTATAAAAAATACATGTTTCAATAAATGATGTGTCATGGTTACATCCGTTGATGCATTTGGTCTACGAATTATGCACCAAGCTATAATGTGCAACCGAATTTTTTTTTCCTAAATGACATTCCAAAAGGAGAGACTTTCTAGCTCAAACCGGCTAAAGTCATGTTTTTTCTTTTGACTGGCCTCTTGCTAGAAAATTACTCTACGTAAATGTCTATGTAGAGAGACTATAATCTTCGTTTGAGCGATTAATAACCTAATGCAAGTGGCATATAGACTAATGAAGATCGGGAACATAATCCAAAAAGATTATCAGTGGGATAAGTAAACTAATAGCTTTCAAGCTTATCCCAACATTTACATCTCGTGTTCCCTATTTTCCAACTTTCCTAGTTTAGCTGCTAGAAAGATTTTCATGCACAGATAAGGAACCACTCATCTTCAAATTTGAAAAGAAAAAAAATCAATGCTAATTTGTCCAATTAACATTGTAACCGACACTTAAACAAATCCCTAAAATCCTCGACTAGTATTTAGTAGACCACGCATTTTGAGAACCCTAATACAGTATTGTTCTTTACCATGTGCTAACCAATTACAAAGTCCTGATATTAGTAAAGGCTATTAGTCTAAGTTTACTATTTGTGAATCCAAGTTTAAGAAAATTTGAATTTCATAGGGTTTGGTGCATTGATAATTTAATTTAATTGGAAGACTTACTGTATGCTCATGTGTGACCATCTTTTTTATTTAAATTTTGGGTTGTGACAATTTACACGATTGGTAGAGCAACTCCACTAATGAGGGTTGAGTTGAATATTCCCTTACTTCAGATCAAAAACTATTTATTAGCTCTTTATTTGCAAAAAACGCGAGGGGATCAATACCATGAAAAGAGCACAATTCATAAATAATATTTTATATTTATAAATAAATCTTTATTCATTTATTTTATTGATTGATTACAATATAAAATTTAGATATCCAATTGTGAAGGTGATGTTATTGGTGTTCCAGCAGGGTCAATTGGTAATATTTCATCTATTACACTACTTGCACTCCCATCGTCCGACAAGAATTTTTCGGTGTCTTCATTCGATTTAATTAAGATTTACAATGTTTTTCGCTCTATTTTTAATTTTATAATTTTTTTTGAAATCTACATATGATCAAATACGGTCAAATACAACCAAATACAATTAGTTTGTCAAATATAGTCAAATACGGATGAATAGTGATGGATGACATGTAGTGTAAATAAGGAGGGTGAGGATGAGCAGTTTTGTTAAAGTTTTATTGCAATGAGATCTTTAGTGAGAAAAATAAAGGAATTAGTGAGGGAAGTGTGTGGTTGGTAAATGGTTGATGGTGATATTCTTATATATATAGATAAGCTGAAGGGCAAACTGTTGTACATGCTATGAAATGGGCAGAAAAAGAGGGCTGGAACGACTGTTTATTTGAAACTGACAGTGGTGAGATTTATAAAATGTTGTTGTGTGGAAATGTTGCTCTTAAGTCTGGCATGGAGGCAGTTCATATCAGCGCTTGGAAACTTTTATGTCATAGAAATTGGAGAGTTGCACTGATCAAAAGGGAAGCGAATGATATGGCTGATAAATTAGCTAAAACTGCTAATCATTATCAGTGGCCTGTTTTTTGTTTACCTCAGTTCCCAGTTTGTCTGCAGTATTGAAGGCTTGAAGCTGTTGTTGTCCTTGTTATTACCGAGTTTAACATACTCGTGTTATTGTTGAATCTTTCCCATAATGGGATTGTTTATCAAAAAAAATAAAATTAAATAACCATTGTATCGATTAAAAAAAACTAAATAACCATAAAGTACAATAAAGTAATAAAATAAACCAGAAATAAAAATAATATAAATAATTTAATTGAATTAATATAATATGTTATATATTTAAGGCAAGAAGAAAGCAAAACATGCAAGAAAAAGAAAACATAAATAAAAATAGTGATTTACAAACAATTATTACTCAACGCACAGTGTAACCTGTGCTCTTTGATCGTGGTCGAGGAAGCGGTTTTCGACAATTTTTGACTATAATACAGATTAATAGGGATCAATATTCACATCAGTTAAAGGTTTTCGACTGTTTAGAAGTCCAACACCCAGTCCCTATCCAATCTCTGTAACCGAACCTAGGCGTAAAATCGTAAGGGAAGAGTGGTCATGCTCCAATAACCGTCAATCCAACTCTTTAAGCTTTATTAATAGTAAGATATAAACTATATATTGAATTGAAATAATTTATTTATCACAATTCGTGCAACTTTTTAACTAGTTAAAATATATTAATAACTTGGTCCGTGGGAAGACTCGACTGAGTTGATAAACCTTCAAATGGTTTAACCCAATTGGTGTGTTTCAGTGGTTGGACCAACCCATAATCTCGCCCCATGATGCGGTTTCCCTTAGCATACCTTATCCAAGCATACTTAATGTCCCATTTAACTAGGGTTTAGGGTGGTTCACATTCGATTGAGAACTTCGCCTAATTTTGCAATGACCAAGGTGCAATCCACCAATCAAGAATCATCTATTTTTTGTTGATCTTGAATCACCCACAAATCTCTTTGAACTCCACACCTATACCTATTAGACTAAACAGCTTCATTGGCTGGTTTAGGCTAATGACAATTTAGTTGATTTGAAAAATAAACCACCTTGATTAGGGAGAGATGCCAAGTCACATTTCGCTGTAGGTCATCAAAGAGGAAATGTATGTGCATGCCAACCAAAGAAGCAGCATCTTTCCATGTTCCCCTCCACCCATCTAAACCATGGTCTTTCAAGTATTAAGAATATGAGCTTAATTAGCAAAGCTTATACCCCGTGTGACACATTATTAAAGTTGCCACCAGTTTTTGACAGGGTACAATGTAACTCATATCTTCAATTTTTCGTTGAGAACATGATTAAGTCATAATGATCTTAATGTGGTCTCCACGACTTGAGCGCGACGCCTTGTGATTAAGCCGCCAGTCGTGTATAAAGCTGTCGCCCTTTGGCTGTCCATATTCCCTCAAATTCTAGCAATTTACAAAGAATCCATAGCTGTTCACTATGATTTTGGTTCTTGATGCGCTTACATGGAGAAGTGGGGCTACAAATACAAAGTGTATGCCGAGGCCTTAAGATAACAATGTACGGACGTTTTGGGTGCATAATTACTTTTTTTCGTTTTGGGTGGATCCAATATTTATAGCAGTGATGAAAAGCATACCCATCAAAAAAAATCCTTTTTCATCTTTAGGGTTTAGAGGATGACACTTATCAGACACACGCATCATCAACATGTGGTCCAATCGTTCATGCAACCTATTCTATTATACTGGGTGATCCGTTGTTCCGCCGAGAATTTTCTTCATATTTTAATTCAATTTTAATAAAAAATTCAACGTGTTTCCCTATAATTTTATTCTTGTAATTGAAATTTTTGAATGCTATATATTTTTAAGTTTTTTAAATATAGTTCCATTATATTATTTTTAATTTTGTGACAACCCTAATCCCGAATGAGAAATCTATACGTAAAAAAATGATCAAATACTCAGTCCAATACAGTTAAATATGGTATATATAATTACAAGTTACTCAAATAACCGTTAAATATCTTTTAATAATGCCAATTGGTCAATACATGTACGATTAATACAATTAAAAATATTCAAATATTCGGTATAATATAGCCAAATATATTTAAGTAACAAATAGCTTGTAAAATACAGTTTAGGAAGGCAGAAATCTCGATAATACAATTAAAATTTGTCAAATATACGATTACATACATTTAAATAAAGTCATATATATACAAACAAATACGGATAAATACGGTCAAATACGAAATAATATAAACAAATATGTGTGGATGGCGTGTGATGTAAATAAAAGTATGAGGAGAGATATTTTTGTCAAATGAGATTTTGTTTTGTTTTGTCTTTATTTTTATTTTGTTTTATTATTTTATGATCTTTAGCGATGAAAATCAGAGCTTTAGGGATGAAATTTTTTTATGGATGTTTATGTGTTGTGTTTTTATTAACAAAGAACTAGAACGTTCATCGATAAAATATTCAATAATTGAATTTTTTTTACTTCAGTTGAAGGGACATTAGACACGCGACAATGTTGGGCCGGTTTTGTGGCGTTTGGTTTTTGCAGCGGGCACTAATAAACGACGCCGTGCGAAGAATTTGGCCCAAATTCATAGCTGGCCTTGAACAGTGCTTCTGGGCCCATGTAACGAGAACGAAAGATGGGCTTGCTTCATTTCATGAAGTGCAGATGCAGATTACACTTGTCAATTTTCCGAGGTTCCACGGAACCAGCGGATACATAACCGCTTAAACGATGTCGTATGCGCTCTTCTTCATCTAGACACCTTCGACCTTCCAGGCTTCCAAACTTCCCCAAACCCAAAACCCCAACCGCAATTCGCAACCTCATCGCCACCCTCCGCCGCCACCGGCGGCTCTCATCATACTCCCAAATTCGCTCATCCCACCGGAGATCCCAAAGACAGTCTCCACCACCACCCAGACCACCTCAATCACCTCCAAAACCACCACAAAAATCCGAATCATCGACAAGGTCGAGATGCGTCACATGGATGTCTACATGGAACAAGAGGAGAAGTACACTGAAGCTGTCATGTCAGACACTGAACGTTTACAAGCTTAGCTTCAATCTGAAATGGCGTCTCGTATGGCTGCTGATCTCTCCACTCCACCCATCCGCTGGGGCCCTTGGTATTGTACTCAAAATGAGATTTTTATTATAAAGTTTTGATCTTTTTGTGAAATTTAGGATTTTTAGGGTTTTTGTTGTTTTTTAATCTGAATATAGGATGCATTATAAGAGGGTGGAGGAAGGGAAGCAGTATCCGGTGCTGTGTAGGCAACTGGTGGCGTTGAATGAGGAGTTTATGTCATATAAGTCGCCTTCGGCTTGATTTGATTTTAGATCATGGAGAAAGATAGAGCAGAACTTTTTTTATTATAATGAGGAGGCTGAGCGGTTTGGAGGAAGTTGATTTTGTGTGTGTGTGTGAAGTTTGAGTAGTTGATCGGAGATGGAGAGATTGTTTTGGTTTTGATGCTTTGTGAATTATTTTGTAGTGTATGCTTATGAGATCAATCGGAGATATCACCCAACCACCGGTATTTTGCATACTTGATGTATGATAGGGATAAAGGTTTCTTTATATTGTCAGTCAGAGATTTGAATTCGAGAATCATTTTTTAATAAGCCTCAAGTTGAGCGTGTTTGTAATATAGCATGGGCTAAAGATGGGCAAGCGCTGTTGTATGTTGTTACTGATGGCAACAAAAGGCCTTATAGGTTTGTTACTGTGGTGTATTATTACTATCCTCTCTGTGATTTATATCGGTACGTTTATGATGAATTCGACTGAGGATGAGATTGGATTGTTAGGTTATTTTGTAGCACCATTGGTTCTCGAGATGAACCGGATGTTTTACTTTTTGAAGCACCGGATGCGACCGTTTTTCATAAAATAAGACATACTAAGGATTTCCAATTTGTAACGGTGAATTCCTATTGCGCTAAGTGATCAGAGGTATCATCTTCAATCACCCTTCATTAACCTCGTCGTCTGTGTTGTTATCTAATTTTGTTTACTCCACTATCATTTTTGTAATGTTAATAATGCATCTGTAGATTTATCTGATAAATGCAGCAGATCCGATGTCTGTTATGACAATAGCTTGGGAAGGTGAACCCCATGTCCATTGTGTTGTTGAGCATCACCAAGGGCACCTTTACTTGTTTACAAATAATGGTAGAATGGGGAAACCTGTTGATGACCATTCTATTCTCCGTAAACGGTTGGATACAACCCCTAATATCAGCGACTGGGAGGTATATATCCCAATTAATTGTCGTAGATTAGGACAATCATAATTGATTCTTCTAGTTCGCGCTGGATTACAGACCATTTTAGCCTGGTCATGAATCACTCGTTAATTCTTTATAATGAACTACTTTTTTTCAGACCGTATTCGCCGAGGTCAGAGGCAAATAATTCAAGATGTAGATTTTTGTGAGTCATGCATGGTTATTACTACACGGGAAGGTAGATCAATAAAACTTTGTGCGGTTGAGTTATCTCTCACGGTTGGTAAGGTGAGTGTAGCCGTTTAGGTGTTGCATTTTTATACGACAATTGTTTTCATTTATGTGTTACTGATATTTGCGGATGTGATTGCGCTTGAGGCTTTTGGGATTGTTGGTCACTGATACTTCATGCTTGGCATTGTTTCTCTTAATGTAGAACACATTTTAACTGGAGCTTAATCGTCGTTATCTTCCTCTACCGGATCATGTTTCTCATATATACCCTGGACCAAATTATGACTACAAATCTGAAACAATGCGATTTACAGTTTCGATGCCTTTGGTGAGCAACTTTCGGCCAATATTATCTTGCAATTAAGTAGCTCCTTTGCATCTAATATCTCAGTTGGTCAGTTGATCATCTTCTTTTTCAGATCCCTGATGCAGTTGTGGATTATGAATTTTTCTCCGGGAATTGGTCTATTATTCAACAAAAGATTTTGATACGTGATAGAAAAAAAATACTATACGGAAAATCCAGTATCGCATGGCATGCTGCTTCTGTTGATGATGAAGTTGGCTCAAGGAATGATCTACTGGATTTTTATGCCTGTGAGCAGTATGATATCTTATCCTCTAAGGGGGCAGTTGTTCCTTTAACTGTTGTATATTCTCGGAAACACAGAACTAATAGTGGAAGCCCGGGTTTAGTTCACGGGCATGGAGCTTATGGAGAAGTGGTAGATAAAAAATGGAGAAGTGAGTTAAAATGCCTCGACCGCAGTTGGGTCATTGCTTATGCTGATGTGATGTTTGTCGTTATTGATGAATATGACTCGTCATTATTTAGTTGTTTGTTAATTTGTGCTTATGGACAAAGTGGACTGTCAAATGACAGGGCGGAGTTGGTAGGGGGCAGAAGTGCCATCATGATGGGAGCTGCAGGAGCAAGCAGAATTCTATCAATGATTATATAGCGTGTTGTAAGTTCTTGACGGACAAAGAAATTGTGCAAGAAAACAAGGTCGCTGGATGGGGATACAGTGCTGGTGGCCTTTTAGTCGCAGCAGCTATTAACAAATCCCCAGACTTGTTACGGGCTGCCATTCTGAAGATTTGTAATCAATAATCATCCCATTGGTTTTATATACGCATTACATCCAACTTCGATATATGTTATTTTGAAGTGTTATGTAACATGATCTTCCTTTGTGACGAGCTGTCCGTTAATGATACTTCTTTACTGTCAGGTTCCTTTTTTGGATCCAACGAGCACTCTTTTTCGACCCATTTCACCTATGGCTGCTACTGACTATGTTGAGTTCGGGAATCCTGATGATATGGAAGATTTTGAAGCTATCAAAGCCTTCACATTACAACAATATCCAAACGGGTGTTGTCTATCCATCTGTGTTGATCAGCTCTTCACTCCACAAGGTAAATGACTCGGGGCCTTTTTTCTGGTCTTTTCATTAGGTTTGCACGCTTAATACAAAGGACAACATTATATTCTGATTCTGACTCTTTCATGAGTACTAATCTTTTTAATGTTGCTTGCTAGATTTGAAGTACGGGAAGCTGCAAAGTGGTTGCCCGCGTAAGGGAACATGCATTTTATGACGGCAAAAGGCCGGTAGTTCTAAATATTTCCATAAATATAGTGGTAGAGAACAGGTATTTGCAATGCGAGGAGGATGCACTAGAAACTGATTTCCTATCAAAAGCCATGGATTTCTGAATAACATTTCAGCCTGCATTTCACAGTTTAGCTATTGATAATCAGCTTACAAAACCAGTGTTATGTCTCTGATCTATGTAGTTGTTTTCCCCCTTGATTCATCTTTGTCTTGTGATTGTAAGAAATTGTTGTTTCGAACGTATAGAGCTTCATCATTCCAGTATAGGGGAAGCAACACAGCAGTGTATGTATAATGGTGAAGTTTTGTCATAAATTGATTCTAATATTAGCCTTGTCATGTCGCTAATTTTGAAGTCAAAAAGTGGCAAAGTTTGTGTTGGGTTAAGGATGACCACAACAACTCACTGACTCCATTGAATTATTATTTTTAAAATCTAACCTTTTTTTCCTTTTCTGGGTCTTTCCATTTCTTTCCACATTATTGCACCCTCATTTGCTGGATTCATCGTACATGTTTTCCTCAACCAAGTAACATGTTGCTATGCATGCAATAATGTTATGTGATGTCTATTGATGAATAGTGTGTTCTGTGTCATTATTACAAACTAACGTATCGCCCGTCGTCCCGATGGATATGTGTCGTCCCGAATGCGCTATCGAACAGGTCAAATATAAGTGTGACTCGGTCGATCAATTTTTGAACTCATATAGTTTGTGTATATTAAAACCTTTAATTATTAATGGGACAGATCGGATCCGTGTGTTGTGTGTAAATTTAAACTTTTAATTTTTAATGAACCAGACTGGGCCTGTATGGTCACGCGAAGAAGAGGAAAGCGATTGAAAATATAAATAGAGAGGAGTGATATTTGGTCAGTTCATATTTGACCGCCGTTCACCTATTCTATTATATATTAGATACCAAAAATAGCAAAAGGTGTGAAAGCATGTGTACATAAGTACTGCATTGAGAAAAAGGGAATCAAACCAAAGTAGGGTTCTTATTGTTTCGGGTCATGGTCATGGTCATGGTCATGGTACCATTCAGACTGATGCTGTTGTTGTTGCATTTGCATACAATCAATCAATGAAGCTGTCATTGGTACTGTTGGCACAGCAAAATAAATACTACTCCCTCCGTCCCATTATATAAATCTCATTTGAAGTTTGGCACGGTTTTTAAGAAAATTGTATTATGTGAGGTAAAAGTAGAAAAGAGACTGAGTGGAAAGTGAATAGATTGAAGAAAGAGTGTAAATGTGAGTGGAAAAATTTTTCATTTAAGGAAAGAGAACTTATATTTTGAGACGCCTAAAAAGGAAAGGGGAACTATATAATGGAACGGAGAGAGTAGTAGGTCAGCAAAACAATGTTTTATTTTCAATGTAGATTCATCAGTAAATGTCAGTACCATTCATTGAACAAGATCTATCAGTCCAACACACAATTCACAAACATACAAGCATACACGATAGAGAAGGTCATATGAACATATAGACATGTCAATTTCTCAAGTTTCACTAGACTCAAGTGTTTGGAGATCTTAATTTTAATTTTGAGGTTTGTGAGATTTTGCCTAAAGAGTTTTGCTAAATACAACGAAAACTTGTCTTCGCCTTGAAGCAATTCTTTGCAAATTTTAATTAAATTTACCGAAAAGTCTTTGAAAGTCACTTGCAGTTGCAAATGTAGTTAGATATTCACATCAATAATCGAGGTGTCAGTCCAACAAGGCACATGTTAAACTGTGTGCTTAGAGGTGGTGGATTGTGGAAATGGTTTGGACCACTGCCCAAAATAGTTATTTAAATTTATTTTGTCTAACAAATTTTATTAATCCATTTGCAAATCATTTACACATAAATGAATTTCACTAATCCGTTTAATAAATTTTTAATAGATTTGAATAATCCATTTACCTAAACGGATTATTTTCTCACGCCTATCTAAACGAATTTTTTTGTCACCTCTATGTGCGCTGATAGCTAATGTAAATAAACATGAATGCTCATCAAATGTTAGCCTAGTGGTTGTGAAAGTGTATTGTAAACCACACGTCACTTGTTAGAATCATGATGGTTGGGAGAGTGTGAGTTAAAAAAACAAAAAGTCCATGCACTACTAACCTCATCTTGATATTTACGAAAGAATAATGTTTAGGTGACAGAGCAAGGCGTGGATTGACAGACATGGTTGGGGTAGTCAAGAGGGTCTCATGGCATTGGTATGAGGACGAGGGCGAGGAGGCTGGAACCCAATTGTTCTGTCATGAGTGGAAGACCAGTTTTGCTGACTTCGGTAAGATGGGAATCCTGATGATGCTGCAGCATTTGCAAACATTTGAGGGGTTTGCCAATGCTGAATGTTGTTTAGTGTTGATAATGACATCTCGCCTTCGGTGACAAGGCAGCTGCCATTGCTGATACTACTGCTTGGGAACTGAACCTGCATATTTGATTAGTATTATGCGATGAACTACGCATATAACTGCACGAAAGGTATTTGAATTATCGGATCTTACTTGATGGAATGTGTTTGGAGCATATGCAGATGAATCGTATCTTCGTGACATTTCTTTGCTGGGAGATTGGTACAAAAGCTGCATTGTTTCGTTCTCATTGCATCTTCTAAGAGCATCTTGATGCTGTTAAAATTTTCCATTTGAGCAGATCGGTACCCTCTCATTTTGAATATATATGATGGAAACTAGAAAAGAATTAATTAGTACCTTGAAAGACCCCAAATCAAGATCATATGGCTGCTGATCAATGGTTACAGTAGGATACTCGTCATCCACTTGAAGACCTTTTTGCTTGGATATGGAACTTCCCAAACTCAGGTCCAAGTTGTGATCAGAGTTACCCGCCGAGCATTCTGTAAAAGAAATAGGGAAACATATATGAATTAATGACATGTATGTAGAAGTTTGAGTAGGTTTTGTTAGTGAAAAAATTTGGCATGTACCGGGAGAGTTAGTAAGCTCATCATCATAGATGCTGGGATCGAAGTTAGTAACAGCATCTTTCCCATTGCACTTAATGGCTGCCTTATCATAAGCCCTAAACGAGTAATTCCAAGTAAAACACCACATGGGTATGTTGACAACAATTGTGCAAAAAATGGCAACAAGCAACCCATAAAGAAACAGATTAACTCACCTTGCAGCTTCAATTTCAGAATCAAACAAACCCAAATAAACATACCTGAAAACAAACAGCTAAAACTAGTAATCAGAAGTGAAATGAAGAGGAGTTGGGCATTGTCGGTGTCCTTAAAAATAGAGCAACTCAAGCATGTGAAAATCAATCGAAAAAATGAAATGAATCAGGAAGTAGTCGTTATTACTTTTTGCCTAAAAATTGGCCCATCCTAGCTTCCCATCTGCCGCATTTGTGCAAGGTCACGCCTCTGTATTTAGAACTTCCTCTAGGAAACCCAGTGCTTTGTCGGCGAAGGACATGAACAAACTCTTCCTTAGTAAGATTACTCATCTGCACATTTCCACACTCCCTATGTTTACCTTCAAATTCTCCATCACACGCGCATAAACACACTTGTACAACATAGCTAGTTGATCAAATTATATATCTCTCCAAATTCGGTACCTTAAGCATGGAATTATAAAGGTGTACCTGCTTAAAATCTACCTCATAATCATTCAGATTGAAATTGATGTCTGCATTCACACCTCTGAACTTGATGGCTGCTCTATCATACGCTCTAGGAAAAACAAACAGCCCAACACAAAACATTAATCAATCAAACACTTGCGCAACACTAACAATAGTATCAATCCATTGTCAATACTAAGTTTAGTACCTGGCCGCGGCATGAGCTGTGTCGAATCCTCCTGTTAAAATCAAACACTGAGCTTAACTTGAAACCAAAAAATAATAACCTTAAGCTATAAAAAATTAGAATTACCTAAATACACTTGCTTCCCACAGTCCCTAGAAATGATTAAACAAAATCAGATGATTAAGATACGGATTAAAACGAGATTAAGGTGAGATTAGGATTAGGATTAGCGAAGAAGAAGAAGGAAGAGATTTAACAAGACCAAATATGAGACTCCCAACGCCCAGTTCGTCGGTAAAAAGTGACGCCGCGGTACTGAGAGCTTCTGGACCTTGGTCCACGGCGGCTCTTCTTCAGCGGCTGAAGATGATTACTCTCATCCACCGAAGCCGTCGTTGGTGGTGGGTCTGAATGACAGAATTTGACGCCGACCCAGTGAGCAGCTCTGGGAAAGGAAGCAGGGGCAGCAACATCGTCTAATGGGAAAAACTGCCTCGTCGTCGGTTCATCATTTTCGTTAATAGCACCAGCAAATGAAACCCCAAATATTTTACTAGTGATTTGTTTCTGGGGTTCGGATCGGTGGTCCACGTCAGCATCGTCCATTGCGGATATTGTTTAGCTGTTGGTTCGAGTTGATGCTTGCTGGGTTTGTGGTGAATGAGGAGAAACAAAAGTACTAATAAAAAAAGAATGATGAAGAGGAGAACAGAAGAAGAAGCAGAGAAGAGTGAAATGGAAAATTTTATTGAACTGGGAAACAAAATTAGAAAGGTTGATGCCAAATATTAATTATAGTCTTACTCCGTCCGTCTTATAATATTTCTTATATTTTTTTTGGATGTCTAAAAATATATTTTACACTTTTTAAAATGAAATATTATTTTATTCACTTTTACTCTCACGTACATTCTCTCTCTTCCTTTATTATTTCTACTTTTACGATCATTTATCATTTATTATCAATCAAATCACTCATTTTTCTCACACAAACACTCTTTCTCTAATCATTACTTGCATTACATTATGAGTATTTTTCCAACAATAAGTACCAATTAACTAATTTTGTACCTTCCTTATAATTCTTATGTCCACATAGTGAGTATTAGATATTAACTTGATTTATTAATATTAAAAAAAAAAAAGAATGTGTTACCTCCTCTATAAGCCATAATTTATATTTTAGCGAATTTGAATTTCAAGTTGCCTCTCCCAAACAATTGACTTACTTAATTTTACTTCACGGTCAAGTTTCGAAAATACTGCACTATGATTGAATTTTTATAACAATATTTTGCTAATAATGGAAAATAAAACAGGTTATAGTTGGTATTACTAGCGTTCGGTATACAATATAATCTTTACGTTTGATGCTGAACTGACAAATTAAAAGTATTTTGACACATCGTGTGTGTGTCGGAAAATTAGAACAAGCGAGTCAATTGCTATACCAAAAAAAAAAAATCATATTCATACACAAACACAACACACCCATTTACATTATGAATTTAGCAAACTTAACAAATTTAATCATGCTTAATTTGTACGTAACTCGTTTTTTACGTGTCAGATTAACTCTTATCATAGTTAGGTACTTTTCTTAATACTATGATAAAGGAACATATCTATGAATAATACGTAAGGATGTGTTCAGTACACATGCATGAATATAAAGCATGTTTAGTTATCTACTCCCTCCGTCCCATTATTATCTTCTCGTTTGGTAGTTATTACGGTTTTTAAGAAAATTTATGTTATGTGAGATAAAAGTAGGAAAGAGAATGAGTGAAAAGTGAGTGAAAAGTGAATATATTGTAAAAAGTAGGAAAGAGAATGAATA
>JAWWMW010000201.1:55774-73644 GCA_035048345.1 Echeveria elegans | reverse complement strand
TCTGAGCCGAAGGGTGTCAAAAAAAATAAAAGAAGTAATGGTGCAGCCACTTGCATGGCTGCACCAGATCTGGTTCCGTTTTCAATATCCCCAAATTCAATCCCAATCCCAATCCCAATCCCAAACCCTAACCCTAAAAATCGAAGATGGAGAAGAAGCTCCGCTCCGCCCTTCTCCAATCCTCCGCCGATACCTTCCTCTCCTCCGCCAAAAAACTACCCTTCCGATCATCCAAATCCACTCTCAAAACACTCATCCACTCAATCCAACCCTCCGCCGACATCTCCTCTTCCCTCCCCGTCGCTCTCCACTCCTCCATTTCACACTCAATCGCCTCACTTCGCCACCAGTCTCCGTCGAACCAAAACTCCCCCGTCTCTCCTCCAACCAAGCGCGTACGCAGATCTGCTCGTTACACTGCTTCCAGTACTGTTGAAGAATCTGATGGCGCTGATGCAGGTACAGATTCGCAACAGTGTAGGAGGAGGGAGAAAGTGATGGTTGAAGAGCTTCGGATTTTGGCGCATATGACGCTATTGTGTGTTACGCATCCGCAGAGTGTGTTTAAAGTAGAGGATTTGTATCCGGCTGTTAAGGTTTTGCATGATAATTTGATGCTGTTTGAGTCAGATACGGTGCTGTTAGGTGAGATTTCGATGATATGTGAGGAATGGTGGAAAAGGGACTTGTTGGAGAAGGAGACTGTGATTTCGTTGTTTTTACCTGTGTTGCTTTCGAAATCGTTAACTGAGAATAAGAAAGTGGATGTGCATAAGGTTTATGCTTTGAGGGAGGCTTTTGAGCTTTTTGATTTTGAGGATGAGAGTATTGAGGATTTGAAGCTGTTGTTGATGCGTGCTGTCATAACACCAGTGTACTGGAAATCTGAAGAAGGAAAGAAGTTTATTGCGTTTATGTTTGGATTGAATTTGCAGCTGATGAAAGATGCATTTGCTATGTTTAAGGCACAGATTCCGTTTGGGAAAAAGACTATGTTGGATGCGTGTGGTGAGATTCTCTTTCGAGCTTGGAAGGTTGCCAAAGAGGATAACCTAGAGGAGATTGAAAATGGTTTTGTACAGAGTTTGATAGAGAGTGCGATACACGCTAGTTCAGGTTCTTTGTCTGCGTCTATTAGAAGAATTTTAGGTGGATTTGTCAACCAGAGAACGTCTGAAGGGGTGGAGAAGCTTCTTTATAGGCTCGCTGAACCAATACTCTTCCGATCGCTGCAGGTACTAAAAATTATCAGCTGTGTGGCTACTCAAGAAAATAGGTTTCATCATTCTCGTACTGCAAAAAAAGAGAACCTAATAGTCAAAATCTGAACCTGTAATCAATTTAACATGTTATTATGCATACTGAGTTCTATTTTGCTTGCTTCAGCGATAATAGGAGTAAAGTCAGTAAAACTGAGTTATCATGAAAGGAATATGCAAGTGGCAGTTGTGAGCCAGCCGTTAAATAGTTTTTGTTATCTCTTGGCAGGTTGCAAATTCGAATGTTCGCCTGAATGCCCTGCATCTATTTTTTGATTTGTTCCCACTGGAAGACCCTGATTCTACCAAGGATGTTAAAGATTTGCTGCTTAACAAGCAGTTCTTTTTGATGGAGAAGTTGCTCAAAGATGACTCCCCAGATATAAGAGTTGTGGCAGTGGAAGGTTCTTGTCGAATTCTCCATTTATTTTGGGAAATTATTCCTTCGTCCACAATAACAAAGATAATCAAAGTCATATTGGATGATATATCGCATGATGTAAGCAAAGAAGTTCGGCTTTCTTCTGTTAATGGCCTCATTTTCTTGCTTGGTAATCCTCAGACGCATGAGCTTCTGAAAGTCCTGTTATCAAGAATAGGACAAATGCTTTTTGATCCTGTGCTATCTGTGAGAGCAGCCTTCGTAGATCTACTCCTTTCAAGAGACATCCACTCTTTTCAATTTAACAAGGTAGCCATTACCCTTCGTATACATCCATTTTTGATATTGATATGGCTATGATGTTATAGCTTTTAGATAAGATTTCCTCATGTGCAGGTGGTTGATTTTGATAAGTTACTGGCAGCTCTTTCAACTGATCAACCAGTTGTAGCTCAAAAGTTGACAAGACTACTTATTCCATCATATTTCCCTTCAAAAGTATCAGTTGAAGAAGCATGTGCTCGCTGTGTTACTCTAATGAGAAGGTCCCCAAAAGCGGGTGTGAGATTTTGTGAATATGTCATAGAAGAAGGTGCATCTCGTAGGTCTTTGTTACAGCTTGCGAGTACCTTCATCGATGTGGTGTTGTCATCTAAGCAGCTGGACACAGTGCAAGCTGAGTGTCTTATGGTTGGTGCTGCCTACCTATGCAATCATCTCATCAGTGAGGTATCTTATAAGGCTTCCCTTAAGCCAGTATTTTCTGACGACAAACTTAAACAGCTGGTTGCTGTTTTATCAACTGGTCGAGCTAAAGCTGCACTGTTTAACATTGTTTCTTCCATTTCTTCGGATGCTGCTGCTGACATTGTTAAACAAAGCATACTATCAATCACGAAATGTTCTGGTTTATCTGAAGATATGGAACGTCAAGCAGAGGCAAGATCTGTTCACAAATATCTACTGCATTGTGGAAAATTCGATGAATTGCTTGATGTTGTTGCCACTATCTTAAAGAGGACAACCATTAGCTGCGCAGAAACTTTTGGCACTAAGTTATCAAAGAGAGACAAGCGCACGAATACACAGAAAAATATGAAGTCTTCTGGTACTGAATCAGCTAAAAATTGTAGCTGTGGAAATGAATTTTCCGTTGTTTCTGGTTTAGCATGGCAAATCAGAGAGATGCTTGTACCTGAAGACATACGTAAATCAGTATTAGAATCTTCACACTTAAAAGTTATATTTTTTGCGCTGAAAGACATTTCTGAGGCTTTCCTTATGCACTACACTAGTTGTGGGTATGTGGAATCGCTACCACTTCAAGCATATACAACTCTCGCTATCCACATGACTCTACACGGTACACATATCTATGGCAGAGATAAAATACATCTTGTTGGGACACCACTAGGCTCTGGGTTTCAACCAACAGGTTCACAGGCAAGTGTTGTTCTTTTTTTCTTATTGTTTTCAATCTCCTTTACTTGAGAAGCATGAAGTATTCAACTTATGGTACATCTCTTATTAGCCGGTTTTGTATATGTTAGCTTTATTATATGGAATTTTACCTAGATATAACCTAGATTTGTCGTAGGGAATAGGGATACTCATCGTTTCTACATTTTTCTTTCAATGTTGTAGTTCACTTGTATGAAAATGATAGTGAATTTGAGTTTTCAAATAGCTCTATCCGTACATATCCGGAGAGTATGAGCTGGTTCTTACACGATCTTGTGGGATTATGCAGACACCGCTGGATCAAACAGTAGATCATGTGATCTGCTTCAGTGAAAAGATGCTGAAAGTACTGGGAACTGGGAACTTCGATGTATCCTGCAGTTCCAATCACGAAAGTACGTGAGTTCCCTTCAACTTTAGTGTGCCCTTCTGAATTTAATGACTAAAGTTCACTTCAATTAAATAGTAGAACCGGATTTTTTTCTTCTTCTGCTTTTGATAGAGCAAAGGTTGAAAGAATTGGATAAGATGCTCAATCTTTGCTTTAGCAATAGAAAAGAAAAAAAATTCAATCCCTAACCAGTATACAATCATCTATGTGCTATCATGTATCATGACCATACTTGCATATTCTCATCGACTAATGATTTTCTAAATTTTGATATTGTTTTGAGCAAACAGATGAGATCAAGCTTGTCAACGTCATGGATATTTTCACTGCAATTTTGAAATTCCTCAGCGATGTAATATCAATGCAACTTTGTAGTTGCGATCAAATGAGATTCTTGAGCATTGCCCTGTCATATACTCAAAACATGACCATACTAATGAGGAAACCTGTTGAAGATCAGTTGCATCCAAAAGAGGATAATACAAATGCCATTCTGATCTATCTGAAGAGCTCATCTACTTATGTTATGAAGATACTGAACCAAGTTCTCAATGGTATGAAGGAAGGTTTATCACCTCCAGCTGCAGCTACCCACCTTGTGAATGAATTCCTAGACTTAATTGTTTCGGTTGAGCGTAATTCCGGATCAAGTTGCGCTTGTCAGCTTGTCACTGCTGTGAAGCCTTGGGTGCCTGATTTGATTTTGACTTTGGCTTACGGGAATATAGCTGACACAGATCCTGGAAACAGGTCAAGCACATCAATGGATATTGACCAGCATATTTATACATGGCTTTCGACAATAGCAGAACTTGAGCTAAATGAAGTTGACGATGGTTCCACGGAGTCGCAGACAGCCGAATTATCAAAGACTTGCAAATTTTCTGCCTTCAAAAAAATAATTGCAATAATACTCGAGTCAATCCATGGAAATTCAGATATACTGGATAATTTTGGAATCAACTTTTTGAGCAGCGTGTTAGTTGCAATTGAAAGAAGGGATTTCAGGATCGCTTTGGGTCTGTTACATTTTGTGTGCGCAAAACTAGCTGGTCAGCATGAGAGCATTTGGGGCGAGCTGAAGCTTATGCTGCCAGTTATGGTTACAATCTACGGAAAGATAGACAGTCAAATGCAAGACTTGGAAATAGATGAAGCAGAGAGGCAACAGTTACAACTAGCGAAGGCATTGATAAAACCTGTATGGATTCATCATACATATGAAATGGAGACAGGTAATGGTAGGACTGAAATTCCAAGGGATGATTGATTGAATAAGTATTTATGGGATGTCAATTATCAAGAGGTAACTATGTCTGTGTGGCTGAAGATTTAATATAAAGTTGAGCTCCGTGGTTATTAAGGTCCCAAGGTAGTTGTGTCGGGACTTGCAGATGGCGTGTGGGTCAAGTTTCTTTACTTAGGCTCTAACTGCAGAGCCAGAGCTCATCATAAATTCCTTGTCTTTAAAAGTATGTATGCTCCATCCAGTTCAAGGAAAAAAAATGGGGTGAAATTTTTTTTTTAGAGAAAAGAAGCAGGGGATACAAGTCGATAGCTCAACCATAATTGACTTAAATTGAAAAAAATGTTTGCGCGTTATGCGAACAATTTCGAATTCGGAAACGCCGGCGTTTTGTTCTTATGTGGTGAAACGTACGTCGTTTTAGGGAACTTTTTGGAAGGGAAACTGAACTTACATTACGTAACCATCAAGCGAACAAGAACAATGATAATCAACTGGGATGTTAAGATATGGAATGCCGCCGATCCCGGCTTGGTTTAGACCTGGCTTTAGCACTTGTGGCATCGACGCGGACCAATGCAGACAACTTCTTTGACACCGAGTTGATAAAAGACTTTCGAGGTAATGGAGGCTTATCAGCCGAAGATGGTGCGTTCTTTAACGGACTTCCTTGTACTTCTCCTACCGCACCTGGATTTGATCTATGTTTCCTTTCTATTTCCTTCATCTTCATTTTCATCTTCACTAGTTCGATTTTCAAATCCTCATTTTCTCGCTTTAGGCTTGAAAGTTCACTTGGGATTGATTTTGGAAATTCGAATGAGGGCACGCTTTGCTTGGTTGAACGTGCACGTGACTCCTTTCCACTCATTCCATCTCGAAGACGTTGTTGTTCGTAGTACAGGACTTGTACCACTGTTTGGGCTGGCAGACGGTCGTTTTGAGCGGCGTGTGCGCACGCTTCTCTAGATAGTTTTTGACAGTCCATCAGGCCACAAATTTTTTTCCTCTCCAAGTCAGTCAGTGCTGGATGTGCCTGTCACAATTGGAAAACTTAAAAATCTTTCCAAGTGAAAATTACCTTGAGCAAGAAAAATTCTTCGACGATTGGTATTCGGTTGGGTACTTGGTGCATCTATTTTTAAATGGCAGGTAGATACTATACCTTCAAGTAGATATCAATGGCTCTATACATCCCATCTTCAGTCGCTCTCGATTTTTCAGGAATAAGCTCGACGATAGTAATAAACTTCAACACTGACAAGTTTCGATCAGAAGCTATTTCAGCCAGATAATTTTCCATCAATTTCCCAACTTTTTCCATATCACTCGAAGATGGAATAGTAACAAATTCATCATCACCACTAAAGCCTGTCTCATTCCCTTCACTTTCAGCGTCAAGATAATTTGCTAAAATTCTTTTCACAGTGTCAACGTCAAACAATGTGTCTCCTGTAAATGAGTATGAAGGTATCAAAAGATCATCTAATGCAGCATGGCTTAACTGCAAACCCATCCTCTTCTCCAAATCAAGCTTACAAGCTACTGTTGTCTCTAAGTATATTGACGCGCGAAGCAGCATTGAAAGGAAGCTCACTGACATTGCATTCTTTTCTCTTGGTAGTAGGCTCACTATTGTTTCTAGTACAATCCTTTTTTCATGTTCTTGTTGCGGCTCCAATTTCTTCTTCCCTCTTCCGAAATTGTCCTAAAAAAAAAAAACACAAGTAATCATTGATTTGAATCATATTATTAAAAAAAAAAAAGAGAATTAAATTCAGGACTCACCAATCCTCTAAGTGATTTTTGGGCATAGAGCATAAGCATGGGACCAAGTGCATACTGTTTGAATCCTCTAGCCATCATTGAGATCAAAACTCTTTGAAATATATCAATCCGCAAGACAGTCAAGTCCTCTGCCCACCAATCCACCACCGGCCGTGGTGGAGCTACAATCAGGCCTAACACATTATTTCCACTTACGCCATTTCCTGACATGGAAAAGTGATTCTCACTGCAAGCTATGACCGCAATAGCATCAACGCAACGACTCACTAACTTCACTTTTTCAGACATTGGAAGTAGGCTCTCTGATAGATGCAAAACCGACACTGCGCTCGCTAGGCTCTTAAGTACTACTTCATTTAAGTAAGACTCAGTTCGCTCCAATAAATTTTCTTCACCAAATTCCTCAGTCATTTCCAAATACTCCGCCACACATCTCAACAAGGCTACATTCTCCGTGCCTAAATCGAAATTAATCCCATAACAGAACTTCGCCGCAAGTTCAAAAGCCTCCGCACCACCGGGCAGGTCAGGCATGTCAATGACACATATCTCATCAGGATCAGATGATTCCGACACAAGTTTCCTAATATGCCCACTTTTCGAAACCAAAGGAAACTACAAATTTTTTTCAAAACTACATCAGTTATCTCAGTACTTATTTCGGTGTACTGCAAAACTATCGAAACGATACACGAAAAGTTCCAACCTTATGCAGAGAAAAAGAAACCCCTCCAGCATGAACTGTTACATCACTTGGAATATCCTGTGCCAAAATCCTGCTAATACGAATAATAAACCGAAATCAACGCATCGAAATGCGAAACCCGGTTAGCGAACGGGGCATCAATCAGATTAATAACAGAACACATACCATTCACTAGTTCGCTTCATGGCTTCAGATAACTGATCTCTCTTCTTGTGTGACATACTGTGAGTTTTGAGTGAAGAACAGAACAGGTCTCATGGAGCTTCATGTTCTATTATTTGTCTGTTTTGTCATGTACTCACAAGTGTAGGTGTTATCCATAGAAATGGACGTCGTAAATGACTGATTTGCCCTTGTGCGAATAGAAGGGAAAAGAGACGTTAAGGAATGTTTGTGATGGTAGTTTGGGGATGTTGGAATGTGTGGTAGTGTTGTGTTTTGAAGATGAGATGATATTGTTGAATTTGGGTGGCTTGGTAGTTTTATTCGAATTTCGATTTCATGGGTTGGCATCAATCTGTTCAACGTACATTTATTCCAGCCAGACAAGTCTTTAGGTTTGCTTAGCTATCTCATTGACTCATTCCAAATTACTGGTGGTTGTCAAGGCTGAGTTCTTTATCCGTACTCGTGATATTTATTTTAGATTTCTAATTTTAGATTGTTTCGTGATTACTTGAAGCATATCATGGATCGTGTCGTACGTCGTTCCGACGGAAATGCGGATGCTACAGGCTAATCATGTCATATACCGTAAATATTCTGCTATGCTCAACCGTCATCGCGAATGTAGAATCTATCCGATCAAATACGATTAACAGTTGGTCCAATATGCGGTCAAATACGATCAAATACGAAATTGATGACATAATATGTAATAAGTGATGATGGAAGACATGAACATTTTTGAAATTACAAGTATTGATGATGAAGATAAGACAAAACCAATTCTATTATGTGTATATATTATTTGTGTTCATAAATAGTAAGTAGCAAGCTAACAATAAAGGACACATATTTCAAATCCTTTTTGTTTGACAACAAACGTAAAAATTACTGAATATGTTTCACTAAATTAGGAAATTTTCCACATTGTACACTACCGATTACTAACGACCCAAGATCATAGGACAAGGTGGTGCTTGGTGATATAGAACATTATCCGTATGTCTCATTTGATTAATACTCCACTAAACTAATGTCTGATCCCATCTAATCCTGTAAATATCTTCCTACCCATTCTTTAAATATTTTGAAAATCTAGTGCAGCCACCAATCGAGTCACAAAGCACGACACGTACAAATCCATCCAACACAAACGTTTAAGATATAAACAAAACAGAACCACTCCATCATCCGTCACTCTCCCCTAAACCCATACCCATATATACTAAACAGCATTCCCGAGTCAATGCAAGAGTGCACAACAATGCAGCAACAAAAAGAAAACTCAAGCAGCAACAATGAAATGGATGAAAGCGAGGGACTTAACAGGTGAAAAGAGACGTTTAGTTGAAGTGCCATACACAGCAACACTGTCTCATACACACTCAACACTTTGGTGGCTAATAGAGTTGTGACTGTTCCCGTGGCAAGTGGATTGGAGCTGGTGGGTAAATGATATTGGAGTTTGATATGCAGAGTGGAAATGTGAGAAAACATTATATTGGTATGATTACAATGTTGGATATTGTATCTCATATTGCCGGTGAGAATGGAGATGATGACTATTCAGCTGCTGATCTTGATAGAAAGATGTCTGTTCAGGTGTCTTCTGTTATTGGTAGTCTTAGACTCTTAGTTTGTGGGCTCTCAGTCCAAACAACAAGCACGCTGTTTCATCTCAGACTCCCTCTATAGACAGATGAGGCAGACTTAGTACTTACACATGCTTATTTGGGTGTGCAGCATATTGGATTGTAAGGAGGTGTTCAGCAAAGGGATTCATTGGGCGCTGGTTCCGGTGGACGGCCAAATGGGGAATGTACCAGGGATTCAGCTGCTGGAGTCAGCGACAAGTTATCAAATGCCAACACAGATGGATGTGTTGAAGTTTCTCATGGATAATGCTGGTGAGTTGGAGGAGGTTTTGTCCCAGCCTGTGGGACAGTTGGGGGCTGTTACTGAGAATGTTTATGCTATGACGAACAGGACGTCTGTTATTGAAGCTATTAAGTGTATGAGGGCTGGCTCGCTGACTGCTGTTCCGATAATTGAAGCGTCTGGACAACCTGATGAGGATCCCAAGCAGTGTGCAACTAAATTGGTTTCTGTGTTTTGACACGGAAGAGGGCGGAAGCTGACTGGGACGCTTTCAGCAACAGATCTTAAGGGATGCTCTATAACTCGGCTCCAGTCATGGTTGCCACAAAGTGTGCAGGAATTCATCGATTGCTCCAACATTAAGGCTAGTAGACTCGAGCCTTGCCGAAGTGGGGGAGAAGGCAGTGTCTGAACATGTGCATCGTGGATGATGATGGTCTGCTTTACGGGCTTGTTTCGCTCACGGATATGATCCGTGTCATTAGGGTTTGGATGCCTGTCAAATCCTAATGGAGTATAACTGTGTAAGTTACGCTTGAGAGTAACAAACTGTTTTCGTAAACAGGGTACTCTACCAAGGAACCCCCTTCGCAGGTGTTTCTTCCTTGCTCTTAGTCGAGTCAAGGTCTGTAAATCTTTTTACATATAACTAATTAAGCTGGGATCTTAATTTGTAATTGTTTTACAAAACAAATGACCCAGAACGCATAACCGGCATGCCAGCCTGTCTACTCACCTCCTACTCCTAGCATATGTATACAGGAGGCTTTTTGAAAAGCCCAGGTAATCAAACATAAATATTCTAGTTAGCCGCTAGATTTCCTCCCTATTCCAGTTCCCAAACACACAAAACAAAATGCAGCACAATACAGTGGTGTACAAAACACTAGTAAAAGTTAATACAGCAGCAAGGAAAATTGGAGAAACTCTATTCAAACCGTTGAGTTCATATCCCTAATATAACAAAACAATAGACAACCTTATCTAGCTGAGGAGCTGGGAGTTGAACGGTCGTTTCAAGGAATTCCATGAAAACTAAATCCTGGCAATCGATCATATATTCCAACTCTCCCACAAATGAGATATTGAATTGTGACAATGTTAAACCTTGAAACATCCATTCTTTTCATCAAACAAAATACTCATTAAAGAGCTGCATGCACCAAATATTGGAACTATTTAGGTCGCATATTAGCAACTGAAGAAATTGAAAAAGAATAGAGAAAGACACATGTAACCCAAGACATTCGAAACATAAAAGACCTTTCGCAACTTCCATGACTAATTTTGAATATACTGGTTCCTAGAATTCATTCATAAAAATCTTCCAATCAAAATAACAAGCATATAGACAAGAATCCACTACTAAACACCAGACGCGGCAAGTTAGTGTATCAACACGGATTAACTGTCCAGAACACTCCTCATAATTACATACATTAATGTCATACTTTTCCAGTGCAGGAAGAAAGCAGCAAACACACATGTAAACATGTTTATACAGTCTCCAACTGACAATTTGACATTCAGGGTTTTCAGCGTAAGGAAAATAAGAATACCCAATAATCCACTGTCAAACATAAGACAAGCAGATCACAGATCGCCAAGTTAAGTATATCATCAAGGAACAATTGTCTGAAACACTTCTCATCATTCCATACCTGAATCAGCCTCTTGCCTTAAGCTCCGCAAGTCTCCTGGAGAGATCATCCTCATCCACCTTCTCAGTCTGAGCAGGCGCAGCAATAGCATGTCCAGCAGCCTGTGGAAGACCAACAGATACCTCCAATCCATAATCATCCGCCACTTGCTGCATCAAGCTATTCACCTCACCTTCAGGTGTGGACAACGAAGTTGATCCAGCCATAGCACTTTCCATAAACTCAGCCTGAACTTCCATATTCACAAATTGCTTCTCAAACTGATCCATAGTCTCACTCATCTTCTGCAAATTTCCAGTATTAAGCGAAGATTCCAACGACTTCACAATAGATCCCATCGATTTCGTGATGGTGGACATCTTTGCTTGAGTATCTAACCGAGCTACAACCGCATCAAGTCTGGAGGATAATCGGAGGTAATTCATCTGCTCGTTTCGCTTACGGATCGCGTTCTCGGCGTAGATCCTTGCGCCATCCATGTTGCCTTTTTCGATGGCTTTTTTGACTTTGAGCTTCTCAGACTTCTCGTCCTTCTCGCATTTTCTTGCCTGTCGCTGCAACGCCTTTGTTGTGAATTTCAACTCCATGATCTGGTTCATCAAGCGCTCCGTGTTCCCCATTTTTGCGACGGAATTCGGATTTGGGGATTTTAGAGAGAGAAAATTAGGGTTTCGTAATCGATTGATTTCTACAGGGTCGTTGAGACCTTGAGATGATCGAGACTTTTATCGTCACGCTCACGCGGGCCGCGTAAACCAAATAACGAATCTTCGTGCAAACCGCGTGCATATAAGTTTAAAACGATGCCGTTGAAGTGCGTCGTGAAGAAGTTCGGAAGCACCGATTCTCGGTTTGAAGGGCGACTGTCTGAGTTTAGTGAAGCTGCTGAGCTGAGCCGAGACGAAGCGAAGCCGAGTCGATAACGGACGGGATGCTGTTCCTCTTTTCCGCCTCGTCAAACATGTTATTAAGCCCGATGAAGCTGCGGACGAGCTATTCGGCGGCTCCAATCATCACCACAAACAAGACTGCGGTTTCGTTGAGACGGTGCTTATCTATTGTAAGCGACGCTAATAACGAGGCTGCTAGAGGCACCGGAACGAGCGCTAGGGAAAGGAGGCTGCTTAAAGTTAGAGAGGAGAAGAGGAAGCGAGAGTACGACCGTCTTCACAATTATCCATCTTGGGCTAAGTGAGTTTTGGTTTTTGTTTGTTTGTAAATTGCTTTGCTTTATTAGGTTTTGAATTTGAATTTGGATGTGGAATTCATGTTCGTTTTTTTCTTTCTTTCTGTGCAGGGTACTGGAGGATGCTTGTAAGAATGATACTGAGCTCAGAGCTGTTCTTGGTGATAGCATCGGCAACCCTGAACTCATGAGGGAACGGGTACATATCCCATTCTTATAAATATGTGGTTGTGCTGCAGGCTTTAATGGCAGCTGATGTTGATTATTAGATACTTTGAGGCACTTGAATATGGGTTTAGAATATTGGAATATATGTGTTGGTGTGGTGAGTTAAGTCGAGGTATCCTAGTTCGTGAATTGAAATAATTGCGGATAATTGGCTAGTGGACTGAAACAGTTTGGTGCTTATTGTTGTAGCAGTTGTTGTTCTGTCTAATTGTATAATGTTTTGTGTGTCCATTGCCCACGTAATAAGTTTGCAGTGTTTTACTTGGTCATCTACACCGTCAAAGTGAAATTTTGCAGTCTTCGTGATGGAATTCAAAATGGCCAATCAGTTATGTGATGACCCTTGATATATGGCTGATAGGGATGTCTGCTGAGATTTTATATCTACAGAGAATGGCATCACCCAGATCCATTTGGTATGTGTTGATCTATCTGACTCTGACATGTCGCTACTATACTTGTAGGTGAGTGAAAGGGTTCGGACGAAAGGCAGAGACTTTCGTAAGCAGAAAACGGGTTCTGTTCTTGCATTCAAAGTCAGCTTCAGAGAGTAAATATCACATTATAGTTGCTTGTCTTTCAGCATTACGTTGTTTGGTGCCTGACATGCACAAGGCGAAAATAAAAGCATTTGCTTATTTACCTTCCCTTGAATGGGCTGTTAGCTTTATAATATAGGGCATGACGCGAAATGAAAGTGTGCTAATTTTAAGGGTTTCATCCTGTTAAGATTCTGAACGTTTAGGATATTTGTTGATTGTAGTTTTTTTTCTCACTACAAAAATTAATTGATGTTCTTGTTCAATTCCTCATCCCTTCTCCTTTCTTGGCAGCTTCAATCCTATTGATTCATACATTTGGTTTGAGTTATATGGATCACCATCAGATCGTGATGTTGATCTCATTGGCAGTGTAAGTATTTTATTTTCTGCATAACTACTGCTTGTTTTGACATACCAGCAATTTTAAGGCAATGATTTTCCAACTATGTGAGCCCGTTGGTCAAACAATCATTGCAGGTTATTCAGTCTTGGTACGTTATGGGTCGCCTTGGGGCTTTCAATTCGTCCAATCTTCAGGTTCTATTATGTTTTATTTATTTCGGCATTCTTGTGCCATCTCTCTTTTTACTAGCAAGTCTTCACCGAATTTGTAAATTTTTTACTTGACAGATAGCGAACTCATCATTAGACTGCGACCCTTTGTATGACGTGGACCAGGGTTCTAGTGTAATGCATTCATCATTTCACGATATTAGCGATGTTGAATTCCAGGACAACTGGGGACGCATTTGGTATACCTATCTGAAAGTCTAGTTTGTGTTTTGACATATGACATTTCATCAACTTGACTACAATCTGTTAATAAATTTATTTTCATGGTGGCAGGGTTGATCTTGGCACGTCTGATTTTTTTGCAATTGACGTACTTCTCAACTGCTTAACTGCTTTGAGCTCTGAGTATGTTTCTTAACCAACTTAACTGTATATAAAGTGATTTGTTTTCGTACTCTTCTGTTTTCATTCATCGCGTTCTTGCACAGCTCGTCATTTGTTGATCGTCCTGACTTTTTTACTGCCTAATCGTTGGCAGGTATCTGGGCATTCAACAGGTAGTTTTTGGTGGCCGCAGAATGGGTGACTGGGAAGAGGGCATGACAAGCACGGAGGATGGATATAAATGCTTCAAAATCTGACTAATCCGTATGATATGCATTCCCAATCTGATTCATAAACCTGAATTTGTAATTTATGTAGTCTTCCTGTAGTGTCTTAAACTTAATGTGGTTTTGTTTGATCGATGATTAACATGTCTATTTAGAACCATGCTCTGATAGTCTGTGCTTCAAAATCATACGAATTCATTACAATAGGTAACAGTTACTTTTGAACTTTGAGAAAAAAACACTGTCGCAGATTGACGCGTCTGAACAATGTTTGGTTCCTATTAAGCTTGAATTTTTTGATTGTATATCTGGGTATCTCAAATAGTACAACAAAATAAAAGGATTCAGTACATATTATTCCCCTTCCTTCACGATATCTATATTTTAGCATATAATGTCATATTACTCCTACGGTACTTTTCAGTATCCACCGCCCAAATTGTCCTGTATTTAAAAATTTGATGCTACGACTCTCACATTCCCTTTTCAATGACGTTGTTTACTTCTGTTGCCCTGCATTTGCAGATCGTACGATGCTGAGACTTTCAGATGTCAGCTGCAGACTCCATTAAAATGGCAAAGAAAAGGTTCCTTTGCTCACTAAAAGAATGCACAATGAACACAACAAGACAACTTGATAAATGCCAATCTTCTCTTCAAGTCATCCTACCACTTACGGTATATCGAAACTTGATTCCACAAAATGCTCTAGTTGACTGTTTGTGGCTCTGCGACAGTGGGGGAAGGATGCCCAAACAGTTCAAGCATTGTCAACAGGGTAGTAAACTATGTAGCCATCTCTATGTATGTCTAACATTTATATTCACAATACCTGAGGAAAATCCGATAATAAATGAATGATTTTGGTGAAGTGTTTTAAGACCTTTGTTCATTGGTAGAGAAATCTGATGCGGTTCGTACTTAAGTGTCCTAAGATGAATATCTACCAAAGAATTTAGTTTGGATTATTGAACAAGATATTGTAATTGTTAGACGTTTTATGCTCTAGCAAACTTAACTGTAATACCCTCGAATAAAAAAGAAAAAGAAAAAAATAATGATTTTGGTAAACATTTGTACTCAAAATTCGTTTCAAAATAGATCAACAAAAGCGATGACGTCACGTAGAAATCAACGGTCGCCAATACAACAACAACAACAACAAAGACTTCTAAAACCCAAAGCGAAGCGAAGTAACGAAGAAAGAAATCAAATCAAGAAGAAAATCGAATCGCTGGAGATACGAAGATGAGGCGACCGCCGTCATCGTACTCCCAATCTCTCCTGTATATCTCCATTCTCTTCACACTCCATCTCTGTCTCCAGTCAATTAACGTTTTTCGGCGATCTCATGATTTCGACTTTTTTTTTTTTAATCTTGTAGGAGAAGACATTCCGATCAAGACGACCATCATCCGTCAAGGAAAGACGCGGTGCAATCGGAAGCTGGAGAAAACGACGAGCTTGATTACGTTGCTTCACGTGTTCAATGCTTGACTATACACAAGCGTGATTCGCCTCTAAAGAAAAGTAATTACTAAACCCTAGTTTACTTAATACCGTGTGTTTCACTCTTCAGTCTTGAATGTTGAAATTTGAGAAGCGGAGTTGTAGATTAGGGAAATAACAATTGCTGAACTTGTATCTATGAATCTGAGAAGACTGAATGAATCAACAATCAAGTATAGTTTTGGTTTCTAGGCATGTAACACTGTTAACAAAAATAGCGCAGGAGAACTATTAGAAGCAAGGTTAATGTAGTAGTAACTTTTTATTTGAGATTGAAATAACTTATTTATTTGAGGGAGTGATGGTTTCCAAAGATGTCTTTTGCTGCTATTTAGTTGATCTATCTGTATTTAATGTGGCTGCCATGTTTTTGTTGTTTGTTGTAAACAGATATTGATTCTCCTGTCGTATGTATTTAGGATGATTTGATGTTGTATGTTTTGCATTTTCAAAACCAATCGTAGGTAGATGTGTATTTTATTTTTCTTTCTAGCTTCATCCTGGTTTCCGGTTTTCACTGTCACTTGAAAATGCATTTATTTAATAGTCCTGTTTTTGGAATGGTGCATTAGCTAATCAGTTGTGGCCTCTGAGTTCAAGTGTACTGGTTCTGATGATTGTTATTATTCTTGATGTTTTTACCACTTAAGGACTGTTGATGGTTTAAGTGTTTTGAATCAGGTGAAGAACTCTCTTGGGAGAACTATGGCATGTGGAGACAAGAACAGAAGGCAAGAGCTGCCAGACTTGAAAAACAGCTCAGAGCAAGGTGGGAACTTGAAGAGTTGATTGAAGAACAGCTTAAACACTACCATGCACATTACAACAGAGCAATGATCCCATCCCGTCTCAAGGATGTGGCCCAACTCCTCATGCCACAGTGGGAACCACCTCTAGAATTGGCTTCCTTAGCTTGGTTTGGAGATTGGCGACCATCTGCTATCATCGACCTCCTTCGTATACTAATGAAATCAGCATCATTTTCATTCACATCATCATTGTCGGACTCCTTTGGTGTGGAAAGGTTGTTATCAGAATTCATCCGAGAAATAAGAATCGAGGAGACAGTGATAGATGAAGAAATGACAGAGATCCAAGCCACTTGTATTCTCCACCTTCCTTTTTCACCCACTTCCAAGCACTCATGCTCTGATCCATTGCTCTCTTTACAATCAGAATTGAAGAAGATTGTAAAGGTGATTTCCAAGGCTCATCAGCTGCGCTTCAAAGCTCTGGAGCTAATAGTTAAGAAGGTACTTTGCCAAACTGATGCAGCCGAGTTCTTGGTTACATTTGCCGGAATTCAGGATGCAGTTCACCAGTATGCATTACACCACCAAAGTGTCAAAAAGAGTCCTGTAGCCTTCCCTGCGAGGTCCGAGAAAAAGGTGTAACAGCCTATGCAGATGTACGGTAGGCCCAACTCTGAGCCAACAAATGGAATTGCTTGTACAGTAAATCTAGATAGAGCGGAAAGGATGGACATTTAACTCTATGGTGTGCCCTGCCAGCGACAGTCGGACACTACAAACTTTCACATTGTATACCTTTATGGACCGGTTTTAGAAGATTAGAGCCTTGTACAAAAACATCAGGGAGAGACTTAAGTGCCAATATGTAACGGCAGAGGTCTCTAGTTTATGCAGATAAGCTCATAACAACATTTACAAGCTGTACTGAGATTTCCAGAGCTAAACTCATGTTTGATAAGCTGACATATTGCTGAAACTTGAAAGGAGATGGAAGCCAGGATTAGAGAGTACTAACATTTCCAGAATTTCATTTTTTTGGCCACACGTACTCCCAAACTGATCGATATGGTCCAAATTGGACAACAGCAGTTAGCTCAGCGGTATTGTCAACATACTTAGCGAGGAATACTGTGGCATATATAGTAAATACTGAAAATAACAACCATTACTAGAAGCCAAATACCGGTATTGATCCACCACCCACCAGTAATCAAGTGCGATTCCGGAGCCTCAAATGCAGCAAACCAATGCCAACCATGACAGCGCCGCAGAACAAAAACTGGCACCAAGCAGGTAATCGGACATCCCATTTCGGGTCGTGCAGTCTTGCATAATAGTCTCCATACTGACTTTTCCTTACAGTAACATTAAAAAGAAAAAATTATGGTAAACCAAGAAGAACACAAAAGGCCAACCTTCAAGGAAACCATTGACAAAACCCGGCGGAACTAACGTCAAACATGTATCGGTGGAAGTAACAATGAACAATTGCTCAAATATATTAGGTTTCCGTACTTAATTCTTACGGAGACAATAAAGACCATAAATCCCACTAGCAATCGCTACGAAGGCCAAAACATCCAAGTCCAGCT